>JAQPPZ010005041.1:0-28221 GCA_028583015.1 Wollemia nobilis
GAATGTTAAATCTGCACCAAATAAGGAGAAAGAAAAGTAGACATTTTTTATTTTTTTGCAGAATATACTATTGGTGATGATGTGATCAATGAAAATCCAACACATCCACTTGATATGGCTAAATCAGAAACTGAACCTAATACCATAAAATATAAAGGATCAAATATGGTTTAGGTTAACCTTTGTGAAGGAGATGAAGAGCAAAAATACATTATGGGGATGACTAGGAACCAATATTGAAAGCAATAACTTTAAAATCTTTATGCAATACAAGGATGTCTTCAAATGGAAGTATAAGGATTTGAAATAGAATCTACTTGAATTATATGTGCATTAGATTCAATTGATTCTAGGTGCACAACTATTGAGGAAAAGGTCATAGAGGATGAATCCAAAGTATGTGACCTTGGTCAATGTGGAGATATAAAAGATATTGGATGCAAGAATCATCTTCAAGGTTACAATGAGTGAGTGGATGTCACCAATTGAGACTACCTTGAAGAAGGAAACCAAATTTGCATGTGTAGAATTTAGGAGCCTAAACGCAATAACTATAAAGAATATACTAATTCATATTTGGAAATCGCCAGACAAAATATATTCATTCTTGGATGTATTTTTTGGTTATAATAAAATTAGTATAGCTAAGGAGGATAAGTTGAAGATGAAATTTGTAGTAGAGAATGACATTTATGCATATAATTCAATGTCATTCAATTTATGGAATGATCAACCACATTTCAAAGGATAATTTTACATATTTTTCAATAGATGTCCACATGAAAATTTAAATATTTCTTACCTAATTGGTCTTTGTATCGAATAAAATATGAGCATTTAAAAGCACTAAATGAATACATGTGATTATGCATGAATGTTTGATTGTATTTAAATCCAAAGAAGTGCAAATTTATGGTTTCGTATGGGAAGCTATTGGGGCACATGGTGTGAAAAGATAGATTGAAGATAGATCCTAACAAGATCATAATAATGGTGAGCATGGAGGAGCCATATGGTATTAGTGTAGAGAGATTTGTGTGTTTTAGGAGACCCACATGAGAGAGAGGATTTAATACATATCTAGATCTTTATATCTTTGTAGAGAATTATGAAGATGATCCTATGATCAAGGATCCTATTTAGGATGATGCAGGTGTGACATAGAAGCACCAACATTGGTACAAGGGCATTTGGCCATAGTAGGTTATTATGTCAAAGGATCAACTACCAAGGATGAGGTAAAAAGTAAACCCAACTTTATGGAGTCACTTTTAGGAGGCATGAACGAGGTTAAGGTAGAGATAGGCTGAGGGAAGGGTAACACCATCACAGGCACAAACAAAAATACTACCACTTCATATGTTGTTAACATTAGCTAGGTTGACAAACAAGGTTGGAGCTAGTAGATCACTTCATACTCCCTTTTATGCAAAGCTAAAGGCCTTGTTATGGGAGGTAACTTGTCATCTAGAGGCTGCTGAGAGAGATAGGGAGATAATTGAGCTATAGAGTAAAATGGATCAATTAGCAAAGGTGAGGGATAGGACAATGGCTAAGCTAAATAAGGAGATGGATATATTAGTGGAGGAGGTCACAATGATGAGGTAGACTATTGAGAATTTATCTGTTTGAGTGAGATGCAATAATAACACAAGCTATAGTGATAATAATTACTAGAGGAGATGACATGGTCAAAATGTTACTTGACCAATTATCACAAGTATAGGGATATCTCAGGTAGGTGACAAGGTGGCTAGGATAGGTTCAAGGGGATTTGTGGTTAGTGCAAGGGAAATTGCAGGTCACTCAATATGATTTGCAAGTAGAGACAAAGTGGGAATCATGTTATACGATATATATCATGTATTAGTGCCTTTAGGAAAGTGAATCCCATCACCTGCTAGGACATAAACTCATATGTATTCAATATCTACAACTTGGGTATCCCATGATTGGTGAGGATACTGCCATTGGATATAGGAGGAGGAACACCCAACACTAGCTCATAGTGTTAGAGAGAATATACTAATGATCTACATCAATTTTGGGCTATATATTATTTTTTTTTATATCTGAAATACTTGAGATTAATAAATATTTATGAGGCTCTAAAATACCTCATTTGGTACCATTTTTAAACCTCTTTTTATGCCACTTAACCTTGGATTAAACTATAGTTTGTATATATATTACAATCAAAGCATGGTAAATAAGGGAAATATAATGCAAAGTTAGATAGGGTATGTTTATGTGATTATAGGAATAGAATGCAATGCTTAGAACCTAATTAATAGATCTTATGGCCTAGAAAAGTATGATTGGTAGTTTGTAATATTAAAGGATTAAATCAAAATCAAAGGGGCTACACTATACTAGTACTATAGGAACCACATTAAACCAACACTAGAAGGGTAACCTTACCCATAAGGCACAAAATGCAATGAAAGTAGCGCAAGTCTAGCACTAGATCCAATGACATCAGCTACCAATGGGACCCAATGAAAAGTCACAACTTATGAATGCAATGGTTTTTGAAGGGTTTGGTGAATCATGTCAGCTTCTTTTCAAGTGGAGTAACATTCTTCAAGCATAACCATGGTTGATTTTTTTTTTAAATCCTAACAAAGAATAACTGCTCAAAAAACCTAGCAAATCAACCAATTTTGGTAATGCGCATTAGGAATCCAACTTAACTAATTTTGGTAGCTAATTTAGTCACCGGTTGAGTTGTGATTATTTGTTCCAACTAAATGTTTACCATTTTCTTCTATCATTCATATGCATGTTTAGAAAATAAAATATGATAGATGGATATTTATTATAGAATAGTTTGACTTCAAAAATTCTAGAGAAGGAATTTTTATTATTGTTGTAACCTACTCGTGATATAGTGTGTGAGTTTGCTAACATTTTGTATGTACTTTGTTGGAAGTAAATAAGATAGTGGTGTAATTTCCTCTTAAGTGATATGTTAGCTTATTCTTTCCACATTACCATGAAGCAAGGGCCCACTCCAAAGCAAGGTGGAAAGCTTTTTATTCTTTTCTTTATTTTTTGAGGTATGTTGTTTTGATTTTAATTCTTCTCATTCTTATTAGTATCTACTATCATATTTATCAAAGTAGAATTAGTAATTTCTTGAGGAGATTAAAAATTGACATAAGATTAATTTTTTATTTACTTTCATAATTATGTGTTCACTTATGATAATTTAATTTTGTAAGTGTGTGCATTTCAATTCAACAAGCTTTCATTTATAATTGCATGTTTTCTTAGATGTGCAATTGAAATTTCTTTAATTCTACTAGTATGTTTCTATTTATTTTTGTAAGCATGGGTGTGAGTTTAGTTCTATCAACATAAGTCTACTTTATGAAATGAGTGTTATTTCCTATTGTTCATTTTCTTCAAGTGTGCTTAGGAATCCCGGACTAAAAACCTACCCAAGAAAACCCTTCCTAACGCATACAAGCTACAAATGCCACCCTATATTTGATATTAACTAAAGTGATACAATTTGGAGATTCATCAAATATATTGAGATCTATGATTTATTGATGATATGTGATGTGATTTTATGATGTTCATGATGTGATGTGATGTATGATTATTATTTAGTTTTTTTGTATGCATTATTTTGAAGGTAATACAATTGATGATAATGATTACAAATTTGCAATATATAGATTCATCTTAGACATGACTTCGTGTTAAGAGGACTCGAAAAAATTATGTTCATCCTTAAATAAGGACTTGAAGTTTGGATTCATAAAAAGGATTTGTACAATTGTTTCACATATGATCATTGTGATAGGTCAGACAAGGCCTCCTAGTTAATGGATAAATTTTGACAAAATTGTAATATTTAATATATTTTTTTTAATGTTGACGAATGTGGATTAAAGTGTGATGATTTGTTATGTTTGCTCAATTTGGTTAAATTTAACTTTTAAACAAATTCTAACAAAATTTAAAAATATTCTATGATAACGAAATTTATAATTACTATTATTTGTGATGTTAAAATGGATCTTAAGGACATAATCCATAAAAGGAGTATGAAAAGATCATTCATTTTGCTATAGAGGTTGTTTGGGATATTGTAAGTACCTTCCAAGTGTTGCAAGTAGTGATAGAATGCATGTGTTACCTTTGTGGGTCAGGGCAAGGGCCTCCTAACAAGTGGATGTAATTACATTAAGAAGGAAGTCTTATCATAAGATATGAAAGGCATGTTGTTTGTACCATAAGGACTAAGGGTAGGATGCTTTCAAATTTTGATTATGCATGTCCTTTTGCAATATATGATGGAATGATAATTTAATTGTGTTGAAAAAAAGGTGAATTGTTTAGCATTGAAGGCAAAGTCTTTTGTGTGGTCTTGTAATAATGGAGAAGTAACTTGATGTAAAAAAGTGTGAGTAGAGTGATTTATGGTGACTTTTATTGAACTAAAGGATTTACAAGTACATGGATCAACTTGATTTGATTACTAACTTGATTAAAAGGAATGTTTTGACTAAAGATAAATAACTTGATCTACAAAATGATTAAATAATATGTTTATAATTAAATGATGAACTTGACTTAATTTGATTGAATGAATAACGATTAGTTGGATTGGAGTTAGTGTATATTTAACTAGTCAATTAAGTTGATAGTGATGATAAAGTGAATTTATCATCGTGATGTTTTAGGTGATTAACCTGGTGTAGAAATAAGTTGGCTAGGGATTAATGACTATTTAAGTAATTTGAGTTTTAGCAAAAATTGAATTAACTCAAACAAGTAATTTGTCTTGGATTACCTTTAAAATGAGACTTAAAGGAAATTTTGTAAATTGATTATCTTTTAAGTGTAAACTTAAAGGACCTCTTTGTAACCGATTATCTTTAAGTGTGAAATTTAAGGATTTTTTTGTAATTGATCACCTTTCTGTGTGATATTAAAGGAACTTTTTTTAATTTATTACCTTGAAGTGTAGCCTTAAAGGATATTTTTTTAACTGATTACCTTTAAGTGTGAACTTAAAGGACCTTTTGTAATTTTATTACCTTTAAGTGTAACCTTAAACAATCATTTTGTAATCAATTACCTTTAAGTGTGAATGAAAAGGAGATTTTTAGAATTGATTACCTTTAAGTATGAACTTAAAGGATCTTTCTGGAATTGATTACCTTTATGTGTGACCTTAAAGGGTATTTTTGTAATTGATTACCTTTAAGTGTGAACTTAAAGGACCTTTCTATAATTGTTTGCCTTTAAGTGTAAACTTAAAGGATCTTATTGAAATTTATTGCCTTCAAATGTGAACTTAAAAAAACCTTTTTGGAATTGGTTGCCTTTATGTGTGAACTTAAAGGACATTTTTGGTAATTGATTATTTTTTTAATAAGTTTATTTACTTTAAATGGTTTTATTCTAATAGAAGGATAAGTAGATTGACTTGATTATTTTTAAAACCAAATAATTGATTAATAAATTTACAAAAGGACTATTTAATAAGATATTGGATTAATTAATGTATTTTAAGATAAAATTGAAAAGAATAAAGTTGATTTATAGTTTTTTATTAACCTAGTGGAATCAGTAGTTGCCATGGTAATCCATGCAATTCACCCTTATAACCACTAAGCCGCATTCATGTTGAACCTTTTACAGCACTCGGAACACATTGGAATACAAACAAGTGCCCAGTTTGGTGAGGCCCAAGATTTGAACCTTGGATGTCCATCCCCCTTATGGGGTTTCACCGAACCAATTGGTCTACACCTCGAACCTTAAGCTAATTTATAGTTATATGATGGACTTAACTTGAATTTTGTTTAAGAAAGGTGCTTAAAGGGATAATTTTGTTTGACTAACCTTTTGGTAAGGATAAAAAGGACACTTTTGACTCGATCAACCTTTAGGAAAAGGCCTAAAGGACACTATTTTGAATTGATTAACCTTTAGGCAAAGGCCTAAATGGCACTTTTTGAACAAGTAATCTTTATAAAAAGGCCTAAAGGGCACTTTTTGAATTGATTAAACTTTAGGCATGGGCCTAAAAGGTACTTTTTAAAAAAAATAACCTTTAGATAAATGCCTAATGGGTATTTTTTTGTATTGATTAACCTTTAGACAAAGGGCTAAAAATGCACTTTTTGAAATGATTAACCTTTTGATAAAGGGCCTAAAGGGTAATTTTTAGAATTTATTAACCTTTAAATAGGTGGCCTAAAGGGCACTTTTTGATATTGATTAACCTTTAGACGAAGGGCCTAAAGGGCACTTTTTGGAATTGATTAACCTTTAGACGAAGGTCCTAAAGAGACCTTTTTGAAATTGATTATCCTTTAGGTGGAGGGCCTAAAGAGGACTTTTTCAAATTAATTAACTTTTAGACAAAGAGCCTAAAGGGTACTCGTTTGAATTGATTAAACTTTAGATAGAGGTCCTAAAGGGAACTTTATAAAGTTGGTTAACCTTTAGATGGGAGGCCCAAAGGGCACTCTTTGAAATTGATTAATATTTAAATGGGATGCCTAAAGGGCACCTTTTATAATTGATTAACCTGTAGATAAAGATCCTAAAGGATGCTTTTTGATATTGATTAACCTTTAAATGAAGTGCCTAAAGGGTTCTTTATAAATTTGATTTGATTTACCTTGCATGGAAGTGTTAGATTACTTGTGTTTGATTGGCATGACAATGAGAGATGTAGCTAGTTGGCAGACATATTATTGCTTTTGTATTTTCCCCCACACATGAAGGTATTGGGTAGGGGAATAAATTATGAAATTGATTAGGCTATCAACATATATGGTCTAATGTACTGCCAATCATGTAGCCATTCATGAGATAGAAGAAAGAGATATTGGTTTTGGGCTATCATCGCCTATGGAATTTCATGGTGTTAATCATGCACTTAGTGATGAGATAAAAGAAAGAAATGTTGGATTGGGCTATCATCACTTGTAGACTATTGTGGTGTTAATATATGGTAATGATACAAAAGGAGGGAGTGATTGGGCTATCATCATGTATGGAATATCATAGTGTTTATAATGTAGCCCATAATGAGATAGAAGAATATTGGTTTTTCCATCAGTGCTATGAGGATGCCATAGTGTTTGTCATAGAGATCAGAGTATGTGATAGATTATTCTCAGATATCTTATAAACCAGTGAAGAGAAGGAACTATATAGATCCATTACATTACATGTCTACGTAGCCCATCCCCTCATGAGTTTTTAAGGTGTTTAAAAGTATTAGTAATATTTGTGATACTCGTAGTTTTCATCATATGTTAAGGGAGAGAGTTGTAATCCAAAAGAATGTAGTAGATGATACAAACTAGATAATTTTGAAGTGCTCCTTATACTCTTTTTTTACAAAAGTGATGAATAAGAGATATCATTTAGTATTTATTTTTGTACAAAAGGGTTATAAGAAACACATGAATAGTCAATGAAAGAAGATAGAAATATAGAAGGATAGAGAGATAAGTGATATCACTCTTGGTTCCTTATAAAAATGCAAGGATAATAGACCTTATGGATCCATTGCCTAGCATCTCTATAAGGAATTATACACTTTCTAGGTAGTGTACCTACAAATTCCATCGCTTGCAAGGTAGTGGACCTTAGGAGTTATAAGGAAGTTAAGAGTGAAAGGATGGTGATGATTGAAGATTATAGAATTAGCTAATTTTAAGATAAATTGATAAAGAGAGATGGTTGCACAAACCTAGATTTGATCCACAAAGATGTGACTAGGGGGACCCACTTGAATCAGTCATCTAGTGTAAGTGTAATGCAAAATGAACTATTATTCACTAGGGTTATTATTTGCATCATCATGGATTCTTGACTCGATATGCAACAAGTAGTCTAGGTATGTGCAAATAGGCCAATGTGATATCAAGCAATCATGCAAGCAGATAACCATGCAAGCATATGACCATGCAAGCAAGCAATGGTAGGCAAATAAATGTGACAAGTATCTAATAAAAATTTATATGTAATATATTTTTAAATGCATTGTATTTATGGTTTCTTAATTTTTTCTCTCATAAGTGTAGCTGGGTGGTAAGGTCCTAAACCAAACTTAGTGGTGATTATAAATGGACTAGCCAATTAGGCTTAAATTTAACTTTAAGATTGGATTTGGAATTAGTAATTTTTAGTTCTCTTTGAAAGCTAGATCACTAATTTCAAATAAAATAGGTCATACCTTTTTATCATAGGCACACTTAAGCCTTTGCTAGTAGACCCATAGGTTTTCTAAGGTATGGATCCACTTTTCATCAAGTAGTTCCAACCGACTAAGATGGGTATGATGTATTTTTCATTGATAGAGTCATCCTATAATAAAATACATAAGGAAGGTACCTCCAACTAAAAGGGAAAGATGGATAAAGTACCATAGGCCAAGGCACAAGGTGTTGCAACAATGTGATTTCAAACACTAATGCAATAGGCCCATAAAGTAGGATAAAGCTATAGATGTCAATCCCAACCAATCTTGTTGACAATATTCTTAAGGATCTTGATTTGGGATTTGTTGGAAGATTTATCTTAGCCATTATCTTACGAATAATAAGGTGTTCATAATTTGTGCTAGACTTTATACTAAGTGTAGATTTGAGGATATCCTTATTGTTGAATGGCATCTCATTGTTGGATATTAGTATGGAAGAGATGCCATATTAGAAGAGGATATGGTTAAGAATAAATTTAGAGATTTGGAATCTAATGCATGAGGTCAAAGGCATTACTTTGACCCACTTGGTGAAATATTCAATTACTATGATATGCCTATCTAACAACATTAGATTTATCTTGCTAATAATATCCAATCCCCAAATAGAGAAGGGACAAGGGGAGGTCAAATATTGAAGGTCTTAGAAGAGTGCATAGATAATATTTCCATTTTTTTGACACTTATTGCAATATCTAGCATAGTCACAAGAGTCCTTCCTCATGGAGGGCCAATATTAACCCATCTAGAGAAGTTTCTTGGCAATGTCATGGATAGAGTTTATTATATTATTTGGCATCTTGGAAGTACTTTGTAAATATTTGGTGTGGAGGATTCTTGTAAATACTTGTTATTTAGTAGTAATTAAAGGTTTGTCATTATTAGGGAGTCAATAAATATATTCCTCCTATGAGAAAATAAAGATTCATATCTCCTATGAATTTGAGGAGATGAAGAATTAGTTGAAGTTGAAACGTGAATAGTATTTTTTAAGGCTATTAATAAGGGTAGCTTGTGAAGAAAATATAACAAGGAAGATATTGTAGTACATCATTATATTGGAATACTTTGTTTATAATCTATAAGAATATAGTGAGTTTGTTTATTTGTTTGAATACTTGTGTATCTCATTTTTTATATATTGTGTGAGAACTTTAATCTTTTTTTTTTATTTGATTAAAAAAAGGTTTTTGAAAGAAACCCCAAACCTTTTACAAAGATAGGAACACTACAATATTCGGGAAGAATATAAAGAGTAGATAGAACCACAACAACCTTACAAAATGATTAGCCACATAGTGGCACCATAGCATCCCAATGAGACAACAAAAGAACACTAAATGAGCTAAGACATTCTATAGAATAGGTATACCCTAGGAAACAAAGGCATGCCATACATAAAGCCTAAAGGCTACAAACATCACCAACTTACACTGAGATATGAACAAAACTAAATAGCATCATCCCTTGATGTCACCTTCTCTAGCTTCCCTTTTATCCATAGATAAGGTAGTAGGATCCCCATTATCCCATCCCATAATTATTTAGCCTCTTTAGCACACAAGATGGTCATATTCAATGTGCCAATAGGGGAGTTCTAAAAATCCATTAACATATTTAAATGAGGCTTCAAAATAATTGGAGTTTCTTTAGGCCTATCAATTATCACTTTTATCCTAGCTGTTAACCCATAGGAAAGCTTGGATTTATTTTTGGGAGGGGCCAAATCATCTGAGGTAGAGTCATCGACGTAGAGAAAATTCTTCTCAGCTTTGATATATTTTATCACCAATCATCTGGAGCACCTAGTACCCTCCTCACTTCCTCAAAATTTCTTAGAGGTTTTGGATGCATCATCCATACCCTTTGGAATCCATATCCCTCCACCATATAAGGAAACAAGGGTGATGGGAGTAGCTTTGCAAGCCTAGGAATTATTGGATTTATATTTGGACGAAGCAAAGGATCTAGTGACAATAGGGATCATCATCGAGTTAGCCACAAAAGTGAGAACATCCTCTTCAAAGATACCCCTAACTTTTAAAATGTAATCAAAGATTAAATTTTCCAATCCATGATGGATGGTGTCCATCAATTCATCTTTTTTAACCTTTTGCATGGAGTTCTCCATAGATTTGAATAAAAAAGAAGGGATGTTCAACAGTATTTTTTGTTGCAACTTGTTTAGAAATATGAAATGATAACTCTTCAACAAGTCCTAGTTCTCATCCAACATGAAATACTGCATTATTATCAGAGCCACTTTGTCCCAAGGTGACTTGATGGAAATTATTTGGTAACTATTTTGAAATGTTATCAACTCTTCCTCCTCATCCAAAAACAACTTTATTTTCCTATCAAGGGAATGCTTCTCCATGTTATGACACACCCCATCTAGTGGAAGGCCAGTAACCTTGGTAATTATCAAAATAGAGATTTCAAATTCCAACTCCCCAATTTGCACCATCCCATTCTATTGGAAAATATGGCTATTACATCATTTGGTTATTTCCTAATGTACCCTCATGGGTGCATATTTAGTTTAGGATTATATTAGGAGTTATTGCTTTATTAGTGTAATAGAATAAATGCACAAGTGTTAGAATGTGCAATGATGTAAATGTGCATGTAGTCCACATGTACATGAGTCTTAGGGTTGAGTGAGAGGCAAGTAACCTATCTTTCTATATAAAGGCCTCATTGTGAGTGATTGTGTGAGAGCAAGAGTAGTGCAAAGGTGTGAGTAGTAGTAGTCACAATGTAGCTCCATTTTGTTATCATGGAGGAGTTGCAAACTCCATGAGAGGAGCATTGTAATTTTCATGAGCTTTCTATATGAGCATTTCTAGAGCATTGTATCAAGTTTTCTATCATATTTTCATGCATGGTTTTTTGCTATTATCATAGTTGTATCATTGCATGTTTATTTCTATACTTGTGAATGCATTTCCTTTATGTTTAAGGCTCCAAAAGCTAATAGTGGTATCAGAGCCATGGTGGATCAAAGGAAAGCCACAAGTACTATTGTTGAGTATTTGCAAACCGGATCAGCCATAGTGCGCCATTGCATGCAAATACCATCACAATAGATTTTTTGATAGAAGTAGCTCTAGATAGAAGAATAGAAAATAGAGAAAGCCACATGATAGATTTAGCTAGAGTTTTTCCACAAGAGTTGTAACGCTTGTGAAGACTAGAACTCAACATTGTTCCACTAGATTGGCAATCCAACTAGTGAAGTTTATTTCTCATAGAGTCATAGAAATTTTATTATCTCTAATATTTTATTGCAAGAGAGAAAATAAGTTTTCAGGAGAACCATTTGGTTACTATCATCTAAGTTTTTCTTGTTGCAGAAAATTAACTCTCAGAAGGTGGGAAGCTTCCTACAACAGATAGAGAAGAACTTCATATTCATTGTCTAAAAGTTGAAGTTACTTTCCTCGTGCAGGGATTGATTCTTTGTTGCAAAAAAATGAGGATTGATAATTTGGAGGCCTAAGGAGAAAGGTCCCATTGAAATATTTGTAGATTGAAGGCTCCTAGTTGAAAGATAGAGGAGAGAGCTAGTGGCCAAGGAAGCCACATTGAAGATTGTAAATCTAGGAAGGAGGTCCTAGAAAGAAGACCCCATTGAATAAAGGAGGTCCTAGAAAGAAGACCCCATTGAATATCGAAGAGACTCAAGGAGAAGAGTCCTAGAAAAATATTGGAGATTGGTGATCTCCATTGAAGACTGAAAACTTTCGATTGAAGAAGAGGTCCATTGAAGGCCCTATTGAAGAAAATATCCATTGAAGACTCTATTGAAGAAGAGGTCCATTGAAGGCCCTATTGAAGAAGATATTTTAGTAGCAGCAGATTGAGGAGATCCTAGAAGAAGATCTCATTTCCATAGTTGAAGATTGAAGAGGTCAAGGAAGGTCTCATTAAATATTTAGAAGCTACAATATTGAGAACCTTGGAGAGGTCTCAAGAAGAAGGCTTGGTGAGCCTCATTGAAGGAGTTCATAGAAGGACTCATTGAAGAAATTACTACCAAATAAGAAACTAAGGAATTGGGACAATCATCGCCATCCGACGACAAGCCCAAAGGAGAAAGTTTGGTAAGAAGATTATCAAATAAAAAAGGTAGTATTGAATAGATCTCAAGATTGATAGATTGTTTGAGGAGGAGATCTACTTTGAAGTCAAAATTTGGCAAGAGAAAAGAGATAGAAGAACCACCAAATCTACGAGATTTGGGGGCCATCATTGAAGGAGGTTCTTGAGAAACATCTCAGCTATGATTTGGGGAGAATCCTACCAAATTTTTGGGATTCAAGGATAACATTTCAGTGATGGTATTGACTACCTTACAATCTAGAAAAGTTTCAGATTTGAAGACAAAGAAAAGGGCAGCATATTAACAACACTCAGAGCTACAAAATATAGAGTTCATGGACAATGAAAAAGGTAGCAAATCAAAGAAATTAAAAGCAACAGTGAAGATTGCTTAGTGCTGAAAATTTTAGAAATTATGGGCAGCATTAGTGACTGCTAAAAATCAGATTCCAGAAGTACATTCTGAAGGAGTTTTTGAAGCCACCAAATCAGATTTTAGAGCAGCAAGTTGATAAAGTATTGAAGTTGTAGAAAG
Organism: Wollemia nobilis; assembly: GCA_028583015.1. NCBI lineage: Eukaryota > Viridiplantae > Streptophyta > Pinopsida > Araucariales > Araucariaceae > Wollemia > Wollemia nobilis. Next base: position 12,885 of record JAQPPZ010005041.1, read on the forward strand.
GTGAGCAAAGAGTTATTTTTGGACAGCATAGAAGAGCTGCAAAATCATCCAAAAAAGGTAGCCATTGAGGTGACTTGAATCACCACTATCTCCATCATCTACGAGAGAAAAAGGTATGCAACAATAAGGTGCAAAATTTCATTAGTTGAGCTTTCATATTTGGTTTTATATTAAAGTTTATTAAGCACCATTTTTCAAAGGATCAAAGAGTTGCATAAAATAGTTTCATTTCAAGTCTTAAAAATAGTGCAAAAGTTATAGTTTACAAGGAGAAAACCTGCACATAGTAGAAAATAAAAGTTAGGTATAGTTCAAGTGAAAGAAATATAGCAACATTCTATTGCCTATTCTAAAGAAAAGAAGACTATAATTGCATAAGTTAGAATGCATATTAATACATTGAATAGCTTGGAGTTATAAGTGAAAGAGTAGCCAAGCAAAGGAGGGCTTTGCCAAGAATTGAAGGTAGCCATAACATCACCCTAGTTCAGCCTAAAACAAGTGGATAGAAGGCAGAATTTTTAGACCTTTAGTGAAGGAATTAAAGGCTGAAATTAGTAACCAAAAAATAGCCATCAAGAAGGGTGACACTACCTCCAAAATTGGAGAAGAAAATCAGCACAGTATAGTGAGAAAAGAACTCGATAGGAAGGGATAAATCCAAGGTTAAAGTGTTGGTTGAGTTTACAGTTCCAAGAGGTATTTGTGGATAGATTTGGAGAAGTACAAAATAGGTTTTGAAGACACTCTTGGACAGCAAAAACAAAGGGCCAAAATAGCCAATTAAAGCCCACATTCTGAGCAGGGTAAAAGCAGGTTTTTGAAGCACAGGGGGTAGTCATAGTGTACATTTGTGAGTCATCCAAAGGACTCCAAAAGTGCTAGAAAAAGAGCAGGTTTCATAGAAATAAAAGGTGTAAGAACTTCACAAAAAGAGCACTCAATAAAACCCTACAAAAGAGTCTCCAAAAAGCAATAGAAGGTCCCATTCAAAGAGGTTAAAATTTTGGATTGTTTGAGGTGTCAAAAGACACCAAAAGGAGTGCCATAAACCACCGAAGTTTCTGCCTAGATATCAGACCTGCAAAAGAAATAAAACAAGAAATAAAAACAAGGATGGAGTTGAAGTCATAGAAGAGGCACCATCCCCATTGAAGCAAGCTACAAAATAGGTTTTCTCTCATCCAAGAGCACCATTGAAGGAAGAACCAACATACTATCAAAAGGAAACGTATGCACCAAGAAGAGTTTGCAAAAATAATACATTGGAAAGCACCAGAAAGCTTCAAGGGAGGTTAAAAAGCAAGTTAGAAATATTTTTCCATGTTGCAAAATCAAGTCTGAGCACCCAACATTTCAAGTGTAACATCCTCCAAGCAAGAATAGGACAAAGGAGTTTCATACTCCATAGTGTAACATCCCTCCAAGGTAGAATAAGATGAAAGAGTGCTCAACAAAGGTGCATTAGACAAAATCAGTTTAAATATTCTCCATACATGAGCACCCAGCATGGAGGAAGGAGGTAATAGCTTCCATAACATCCATCAACCACCAAAGTGTAAGAACTCAAGTGCCACTTGTCATAGGTGTTGAAATAAGGAGCTATACCAAACATTTGCAAGATTGGAAGGAAAATACAAGCGCCACATGTCATGAGTGCTTCATAAGGTGTAAGAGCAAATATTTTCAAGAAGGATAGTAAGACAAGTGCCACTTGGCACTCTCATCCCACATTACACCAAACAAAGAAAGCACCCACATACATAGATACAAAGAAGGAGAGCTAAAGGAGTATTAAATAGTGAAGAAAAGGTTGTTGTTTTTTGAAGATACGTAGAAACCAAAAAAGGGAGATGTCCACTTGCAAGAGAAAGGCATATTTGAAGAGAATTCAAGATTTACATAGAACACATGATAATAAAGGACATAATGAAGAAGATTAGTGCACATATTCAGACACTTACAAAAAGGAGAAAAAGGTGCACAAGCAAGGTGAAAGGAAGAAGATTGAAGAACCATATTCAGCCATTTCAAATAGCATTTACTCCAAACAACTTGCAAATAAAAAATCAGCATTACAGAGGTGAGAAATATTTGTTACTACATTGCAAGTTTGTTATTAAAGTTTATTATATTTTCTAGAGATATTAGTAATAGGAGTTATAAGGTGTTTAAAGACTCTCTAGAAAGATTATTGGCTGTATAGAAGAAAGAGGTAAAACTTGAAGCATTCAAACCAATTTTCATCTGCTTCAAAAGAACACTTGCAAACTTCAAAACATAGGGAGATATAAGGAGTAGTAAACAAAATTTAGTTTGTATCTCTAAAACTTCTAATTAGGGAGATATAAGGAATCCTACTTCAAATCAAATTTTAAGAAGTTTAGAAACCAATTATTGCACCAAATCATAGTTATTAAAATATTGAGTGCATCAAAATTTTTAGTTGGAAGATTGATTCAAAAGGACATAGAGGATATAACTAAAGATATTGAGCTCCAATATTTGAAATTTCTTTTTAAAAATTTTCTAGAAAAATAAAAGAAGTAGTTATATTTGAATATTATTTGGTAAACTATTATCTCAAATATTAGGAGAAGTCCTTTCAAGGTTGATCCTACATAAAAGGAACCTCTATTCGGGAGACACAAGGATGTCTACTCAAAAGGATATATTAAAAAATGCTTTTATAAAGAAAATCCCAATGTGGTTTAAAGATAAACTGGTCTCAATAGAAAGCATAATTAACAAGTCAAAAAAGATGAAATTAACAAAGAAGATCAAATTGAATGTAGATTTGAATGTTTGACTGAAGTCTATCCTTCAGAAACATTATTCAATGAGACAATAATCAATATCAAAAAGTCTGAAACAAAGGAACTCATGCAGATTTTTGACAAAGGAAAATAAGGGATAACTACAATTGTTCACAAATGGTTTAATCAGATCATCAGAGAAATTAACAAACATGATATTCCTAAAACTAAGGAAATGGAGATACATCTACTTTGTACTCATTGTAACAAACTAGGTCATGAGAAGGAAGATTGCTGGAGTCTACACCCATGTAGATATTGTGAAGGAAAATCTCATTCATCCTACTTTTGTTATTACAAGGACAAATACTATAAGAAATTTGAAGAAAATTTAATATTCAGATTACATTGCTTTCTTCAAATTCTTATTTCAGAAATATCTACTGACCACAAATTCAAGCTTGATATTTTTGAAGATCAAAGATATAGGTCACACAGAAAACTAGAGGAAAGAAAAGAAAACAATCATGATTCTCTCATGACTAGCAAGATTATCAGGTCCTTAGTTCATCAAGGATATCTAGAAGATCTCAAGAAGTTTGTCAAGCATTCAGGATCAAAGGGAATATTGGAGAACCACATAAAGATAGAAGTAGCAGATGGAAAATAATTCCATCAAGATGAAGACTACTCAAGAGTCAAATATATACCTTTCCATGACGTCTAGGGCAAGGATTAAAGAGACCACGAAATAATTTTCAAGCAGTTGATCAAAAAATGGCTCATATCTCAAGTGAACGGTGCTAAGGTGCACCCACAAAATAATTCTCTGAAAACCCCCGTCAAGGGTAAGAATTTTGAAGACTCCCCAAAAATGAATTTTAGGGATGCCCTTTTTGGTGGACAGCCTCATCCCAATGCTAATATCAATATTAGGGCTTCTCATAAACCTCTAAGAATGCCTAAGATTGATCCCAGGAAAATGAATTCATGATGTCTTAAAGCAGCTAATGGAACTCCTATTGTTAAGCTTGATATGGGAACACTCAGAGACATTGAAGATTTGGAAAAAATAGGACTAATTTGTCGATTCGTGGGTTTTTCCAGTCTATCCTTCAAAGTCTAGGCTCAAAAAGCTAGAAAACTAAAGGTGAGTTACAAATATCTAGTTATCCAAATGGTTATTTTCTTGTTTTATTTTCTAATAATGAAGATAGAGAGAAAACTTTTCAAGGGGTCTTTGTTTTTTGGAAGGGGGGCTTTTCATGAAGCCCTGGCATACTAAATTTAAAGCAAAATAAGAGATGCCTTCTATAGCTCCCGTTTGGGTTAGACTCTTTGGCCTCCCTATTGAATTTTGGAATCCTACTGTTTTTTCTTCAATTGGAAACTCTTTAGGAACTTTTATGATGATCCGATTGTACTCAAAATTTTGAACATATTATTTATGCTCTAATTTGTGTTTTAATGGATTTTGACAAACCCCTACCTAAAAAGATCACATTACAATTTGAGGAAGACACTTGGGAGCAAGTAGTGGACTATGAGAACATTCCTTTTCGTGTATAATTTGCCATGAATATGGTCATTTGGCCATTGCTTGCCCAAATTAAATTCTTGATCAAAAGAAAGAAGATATAAACTCAGCAGGTTTCCAAATACCTAAGAAGAACACTCAGAAAAAACCAGTAATGAAGGATCAATCAAAGTCATTTGCTAATACATTTGAAATCCTTTCCACAAATTATGTCCCAATTGAGGAAGAGGAAATAATGGAAACTGAAATCTTAGAAACACAATTTAAATATGAAGGAAAGAACTCAGAGACAAACCAACAAATCAAAGGTTTTCAACAAAAAAAAAATGGAGAAAATTTACACAAGAAAAACAATATTTCAAATGTCAAAACTTCAAATAATGCAGTCCCAATATAGACTCCATTGAACCATCTAGTAAAATTTTGGTTGTGTATGAGCATTCTTCAAGGTTAGAAGCCATCTTCTCATTCAAATGGAATAAGTCAAGAAACAGGGAAAAAAAATTGAAGATGGATTCTAATAAAAAAGTAGGTCGTAAGACCAATCAATATCATATGGTAAAAGAAGGTGAAAAGCTTGTAGAGGAAGGTAATATTAATGCCCTTCCCAACATTTTTAGCCCTAGTATTAATGAAGATCATCACTTGGAATATTAGAGGACTCAAAGGGAGTCTTTCAAAACAAAATGAAATTAGAAGAATGATTCAGATAAATCATCCACATCTTGTTTTCCTTCAAGAAACAAATATGTCAATGGAGGATATGGACTTAATTGCTAGTAAAATTTGGCCAATTGGAAAAGTGGTTTCCCTCAGTTCCCAAGGGACTTCGGGTGGCATTGCTTGTCTTTGGAACCCAAAAGAGGTAGTTATTCACCATATGGTTGGCAGTTGGGGTTTATTGGCTATAGCATTCAAAGTAGACATTCCAACCAATAGCCCATACTATTTATGCCCCACCTGGAGGAAAAAAAACAATGGAAGTTACTCATATATCTCTCATTTTCTAAAGCGATCTGACGAGAGATTTCAAACCATCCTCTCTCGATGAAAAAGGAAATAGAAATTTGGACAAAACCACCTCATGACGAATATATGCAAACCTCCACTTGTGGATACCAACTAGATAATGACCATGACTGGTCTAACAAAAGGTAAGCTCTGATAATGGAGATGAGGTTTTTGCTCTCTAAAAACTAATCCATGGTCACATCCAAAGTGAAGACTCTTTAAATGGTTCGATCATTGGCCCAGGTGAAATGGAAAACCAATGTGAGTTTCTTCCTTTTTTCATTAATGCTAGAACATCCTTCACCTCATGCAACAAGGTGGAAGGAAGGTAAACCTAGTCAGGGACTAAGATGTTTTGTTGCCAAGCCAAACATAAGCCAAAATCAAGACTGAAATGGAAAAGTTTGGGATGTTCATAAAACAGAGTTTGCTCATCTTGAATGAATAAGAAACTAGATGCCTCCAAAAAAAATAAATAAACTCACAACCATAGAGGAATGGAAAATAGAAATCTTAGGAACAAAAATCTAGAATCAATGGCTCAAAGAAGAGATTGAAACACAAATTTCTTCCACAAATCCGACTCAATCTCACAACTATTTCTTCCAAAACAATTCGAGGTTGTTTATACTAGAGAAAGACAAACAAAACCTTACAAACCCATACAAAGTTAAAATCAAAGAAAACCCTCCCATTTTCCATTAGTTCTACCAAACGATATCCTTCATTTTTTATAGTGTGTGAAAACAAAACAAAGAATTTAAGTTAAAAAAACTTCCTCCAAAACTCAAATTATCTTCACAACACCAAAAACAAATGATTACAAAACATGAAATTAAGCCTTATTATTCTAAGAAGGATAGTGAACTCAGTATATATTCTCAGATGACTTTATGCTTGAAAATTGGTATCTTCCATACCTGGTTATCCTAAGCCAACTAAGGTGGTGGAAAAGTAAGCCAACAAATCAAAAGGTGTTGAAAAATAGAGAAACGAATTTTAAAACAAAAACAAAACAGCACACATGCTACAAAGTATCTATTTGTTTCCACCCTCCAATATGGTGCTTCCAAATAGAACCCTCTAATCATTTCTTTGCCCCTTTTCCCCCCCCACCTATTTATGAAGACTAGATAGGTCATTGTTTTTTCATTTTTTCCCCCCTCCCTTTTTTTTTGTTTAGTTTTAAGGTGGTGGTTTGTTTTTTGTTGTGTGTTGTTTTTGTGTTTGTTTTTTTTCTTGTGTTTTTGTTTGTGTTTTTTTTTGTTTTGTTGTGTTTCTCTCTTTTTTTTCTCTTTTGTTTTCTTTTTTTTTTTTTTTGTTTTTTCTTTTTTTGTCTTTTGGTTCTTTTTTTCTTGTTTGTGTTTTGTTTGTCTTTTTTTTTATTGTTTGTGTGTGTTCTTTATCTTTTTGTTTTGTTCTTTTTTGCCACTCAAGCATGTTTTTTTTTTTTTTTTTTTTTTGTTTTGTGTTTGGCTCTTGAAGGCAGCGGAGTCCCATTTGGGGAAGGATCCACCCCGGGCTTAAAAGTGGCATCCCTTTTGGGATGTTTTCCACAAATAATAAAAAAAAGAGTCAAATATCCACATTGAAGACTAATGTCTTCAAAACCAAATAATGTAATACAGGGGGGGTGTTGGAAAATATGGCTACTACATCATTTGATTATTTTCTAATGTACCCTCATGGGTGCATATTTAGTTTAGGATTATATTAGGAGTTATTGCTTTATTAGTGTAATAGAATAAATTCACAAGTGTTAGAATGTGCAATGATGTAAATGTGCATGTAGTTCACATGTACATGAGTCTTAGGGTTGAGTGAGAGGCAAGTAACCTATCTTTCTATATAAAGGCCTCATTGTGAATGATTGTGTGTGAGCAAGAGTAGTGCAAAGGTGTGAGTAGTAGTAGTCATAGTGTAGCTCCATTTTGTTATCATGGAGGAGTTGCAAACTCCATGAGAGGAGCATTGTAATTTTCGTGAGCTTTCTATATGAGCATTTCTAGAGCATTATATCAAGTTTTCTATCATATTTTCATGCATGGTTTTTTGCTATTTTCATAGTTGTATCATTGCATGTTTATTTATATACTTGTGAATGCATTTCCTTTATGTTTAAGGCTTCAAAATCTAACACATTCCTCCAAGAATATGCCATATATTTTGTGACTACCTTGTTATGCCCATTGAATTTCAATAAAAACTGGAGCAAACCACCTTTTTCATAATATTTCTAACCTTCTCTTCCACATTTAGTGAACTTGGGTCCAATACCATGCCTTCCATCTTTCAACAATCCTCTGTGAGAATTCTACAACTACTTACCAGACCAAACAAGCTTTTGATGGAGATATCCCCAACCACTTCTAGAAAAGTAGAGGTTCCCTATGAGAACTTTAATCATTTACTATTGTTAAAACTAACTTATAATCTAATAGTGGTATCAAATCCACATTGTAAGTGCTTAGTGAGAGATATGTGGGATTTCCATGGAGAAAGCACCATGATAAGAAAGAACCCAATTCGTTGATAAATGTTCTTGGAAGAAGTTGCAATCATAAGCATAAGACTTTCGAGTTATATTTTTGTTTAGAAAGCAATTCTAAAAGAAGCACCCAAAATATTTAGGGCTAAATAGTGTGACCAAGTCTAGAGAAGGATGTGAAAGAATATCATGGTGAAGGAGAAGACGACCTGAAGCAAAGTAAGTAGAGCTATGATGAAGAAAAGAAACTAGTCATGAGCTGAGAGAAACAAAGGTGAGAAAGAGACATTGAGGAGAAAGAGCAATGAAGAAAGCAACCTATTGATGAACACCGAAGAATATTTAGAGTTGATAGAGAAAATTTCTACAAGATTAACATTGGAGAATTTTATAGAAGTAGATGCAATAAGGTCCTATAAGGGAGGAGACCCTACAAAAGCAAACCCAGAAGATTTATGGTCCAAAATGCACATTGTAGAAGAAGTAACATCCATAACACGTGTCCAAAGAAAGTATTGAAAGCAAAAATTGATAGAGATATAAAAATTTAGAACAAGTAGAGTTCCTTTGAATTTGAAATAGGATGAAATAAAGGTGAAGGTAAAAATATTAAATTTATTAAATGTGCAAACATTACATTGATTTATGGTTGGTTCCTATTGAGATTGCTTTTTATTAAAAGGTTGAGAAGTTGATTCATATTTTATAAAAGACAATAGAGAAATTAAATTAGAAAGCTCACATGTTTTATGAGATATATTTTGTGGATAAAGGATTCTTAAGGGAATATTTCAAAGAAGCTTGCTAGAAAGGAGCAAAAGGACTAATTCAAGAAAGAAAAAGCAGATGAATTGATGAGCACACCTTATAAGGTACATAATATTTTTTTCTCCATTTATATTCATTTGAATATTGAAGCAAAATAATTAGGGAGACAAAAGGAATTCATAAGGATTGTTTTGATACAAAAAAGATGCAAAGAAAAGATTTTGAAGAAATTCAAAATTGAAATTTAAAAAAGGGAAGACAAAGACAATCAAAAATCATAAAAGAAAGAAAGAAATCTTGAAGAATTTTTTTTTTGAAAAATTAATTAGGGAGTTATACTTGATAATTCAAATAATTTTTCAAACCTCTCCTCATCCAAGCAAATTGCAAAAGAAATTCAATCAAATTTTTTGAAGAAATTCAAAAAGACTTTTTAGTAATTCTACTTGTGAGAAACAATTTTAAAATATCATGGCAAATACAAAAATATTCCTCTCAGATTCTCAATTACTAAAAGGACCAAACTTCACTCTTGGGAAAATATGATGAAAGCAATACTTATCATTGAAAAACTTTGGAAAATAGTAACTAGAGATAAAAACATTCCAAAAGATGCCATAGGTAGACAGAAGAAGATGCAAAATCACTTATGCTAATAACATTTGGGATATCAGAGGAATTACAAGCACATATAAGTGATGTTGAGACTTCAAAAGATGCTTGGGATAAACTATGCACCATATTTGAGGGAAATAATGAAGCCACTATTTTACACTTTTAATCACAATTGTATTCACTAAGAGTTCAAAATTGTGAAAACATAGAACATTTTTTTTAGAAGGATAGTTGATTTGAAATAAAAGCTATAAACTATGGGAGAAAATGTAGAAGAATATTTTCTTGTCCAAGTTACACGTAGAGTACTTCTGAAATCATTTAAAATGTTAGTCACATCTCTCCAAGATTCAAATAGAAAAATGGCATTTGATGAATTGGTTAATATTCTATAGGAATATGAAATAGAAAACCAAGTAAGACATGAAATGAGTGGCAATGCTTTCATTTCAGAAAAAAGGAACACTTCTACTTCATCATCATAGAATGAACTTGAATGGAAAAATATATCGTCATTTATATCACAAAGAAGGACACATCACTAGATTTTGTAAATATAATTCACTCAATCAATAGAATCCAATGCATAGACATTTTCAAAGATATCAACAAAGACAATATCAATGAAACCAACAATGATACACATGAACACAACAATAAAATCCAAAGTGAAAAAATAAAAGACACATGGTTAAATAAGTACAAGAAATAGAGTATAATGATGAGGAAGAACATGAATTAAATCACAAGCCACTTATATAAAAAACAATTATGAAGCTAATAACTATCTACCTTTGAGAGTATAAATCATAAAACAAATAAAAATTATAATATAAGTACTATATTAGTAGATGCATGGTGTGAAATAATCAATATTTGTGATGGTCATGATGAAAGCCATATTGCTAGAGTTTATGATAATGGTAATTCATTTTTTGAATTCAAATATTGTTGGTTATGACAAGAATAGCACTGGATGGAATTCTTCAAAGGATTATTATGATAGTTTTGGAAATGTTTATGAATTTGTAATAGAAAATAATAACACCAAAACAAGGAATGTTGGCACTAGTAACATTGAGAACAAGAAAAAATTTATTAAAAGGAAACAAGGAAAAGAAACAATTGTAACATATATGGATTTAAAAAAAGGTTGGAGCCTCCATAATTATAAAATTTATGGAGAAAATAACTAGTCTCAAAATTTTTATCAAGAAAATAAAAGTAAAATAGATGTGCACTATGGATGGATAAACATAATAGAATGAAATAGAATTATAAAAATGTTAAAATATTTCTACAAAATAAAAAGAGCTTGATAAGCATAGATACATCCATAAATAATCCTACAATGATTATGCTTGCAAGTAAACTAACACTTAAACATGCAGGAAAGAAAGAATATGCAATTTATCGAGGAATAAAAAAAGATAAAATAAAAAAAGGACAAGAACCAAAGAATATAGAATCAATGCTAGAACAAGAGCTAAAAAGAATGCAAGAGCCAAAGTCATTGCTAGAATTAGAGCTTGAAGACCAAAGCCAAAATCAAAGATTGAAATCATACCAAATAATATAATACAATGGGGGGTGTTAGATTTTATTACATTATTTGGTACCTTAGAAGTACTTTGTAAATATTTGGTGTGAAGGAGTCTTGTAAATACTTGTAATTTAGTAATCATTAGAGGTTTGTCATTATTAGGGAGTCAATAACATATTTCTCCTATGATAAATATAAAGAGTCATATATCCCATGAGTTTGAGGAGATGAAGAGTTAGTTGAAGTTGAAATGTCAAGATTCTTTGTAAAGGCTATTAATAAGGGTAGCTTGTGAAGACAATGTAACAAGAAAGATACTACAGTACATCATTTGTATTGGAATACTTTATTTGTAATCCATGCTAATATAGTGAATTTTTTATTTGCTTGAATACTTATGTATCTTATTTTTTATATATTGTGTGAGAAATTTGATCATTTAATATTGTTGAAACTAGCTTATATACTAACAGAGTCCCAATACTGATGTCGACAATTTTCTTAATTAGAATATGTGATTCATATTCTAATTGAGGAGGAGCTAATAGACTCCTAGGATCTCGAGGCCCATGAGGTCTAGGGACATTCAATATTAATTAGATGACTAAGAAATTAAAATATTATTTATTTGGAAAAAATATCCTCCAAACAAAAGTTATTCTAAATGAGATAGTTATAGAGACCATCTTGAGGAGGATTGTGGGGAATGTCCTCTGCCTCACAATCACATTTATTGATGACTTGCTCAGGATAATATAAGGTTAGAAAATTTACACTAGTAATATGTGTGAATTGATGGTAGTTAGGACCTAAGGAAATCCAAGGATCCTTGTCGTCTTCCTCATCCCAATTCAACTCATTTATCAAAATGATGTCATCATAAGACTCCTAAAACAAAATATTTGCTTCATCATCATCATCAGATAAAAATGAAATGGGAAGAGGCTCACTACAACTAGGGATGTACCCTATCATACAGTGACTCAACCAAGCTTCAGCCTCTAAAGGCTCTTTAATGCCTTCTTATAAAGTCCTAGGCCTTTCCCTTGATATCCCATGTTACAAAGCATCTATTTTGGTATGGGCTACAAGTCTAACAAATAGGATGAAGTATTTTGCGGTTTGATTGAGTAAGGATTACTGCCATATATTTTCTCGTTGTTAGAACTACCAACATAAATAAAGAAATAATTCCTTTTTGGACCATTTTAACCCTTCTTATAAGGAAATCCTATGGTTTTGGAGGAGGGAGTTTGGCTAGATCAAAAATTGGTTGGTTATTATCTTGATTAGTATTATTAATATTGATTTGATTAACATTTTAGGTTTTAGATTGATTATTATTTTAAGCTTCTAATTGGCCATTATTGATTAGAATGTTGATGTTCATATCATTTATTAGGTTGATTAGATTGAGGATTTAAAGTTAGGGGCCTTAAAGTATCATTAATATAAGGTCAAGAAGAAGAAGCTAATAAATATGGATTGAGGGAATGGCAAAGACAAGCTTTAGGGTTCTCAACATTGATTGCTTGGAAATAAGAAAAGGGTTTGAGTTCAAGTGGAATATGATAAGTCTTTCCTTGATATTCATATTTGATACATTGATAAAACATAGAAGGGACGATCCATATCACATGGATCCAAGTCTTGCCAAGAAGAATGTTATAGGTCAATTCACAAGGCATGATATAAAAATGGTGTTAAGGGTGTGGGATCCAACCTTTAGAGGTAATACTATGGTGTAACTAGCCATGCACTACGCACTGTCAAATGCCTAGATGACAAGATAAGATTTCTCTAAATCTTGTTGAATTAGCCTAAAATTGCTAATGAATTTTAAGATCCATAAGGGATGAGCCATTATTGATGGGGATTCACTTAATAAGAGTATCCCTAATATAGCCTATGATGTATAGAAGGAGCATTTTTACCATATATGTGGATGGAATATCATCCTCATAGAATTATATAATAGAGTGATTGACCCCAAGGGACCCTACTATGTTAGTAAGGTCATTGGAATTTAGATCTTGTGGGACAACTTGTTCGCTCAAGAGTTTGAATAGAATTTTTCTATGTCAGAGAGGGTTTAAGGAGTTTGAGACGGGATATTTTATCTCATGTACTCTTGATTTGTTGATGAGGATCAAAATTACCTTTATTTTTTGTTTTAAGATTGTATGAGAAATAGTGGTCCTCCAGAGGAAGAAGTTCATTTTGAATGAAGAACCAAAGGAGATCTATGTTATTGATCAAATGATTTATTTTTATATTTTTGCCTTATAACAACACCAATAGAAGAGGAGTGGATTGTTACTACCATGTTTTTATTTGGAGGTGGAATGACCCTATATTGGATATTGTTTGTTGCCTTTTGATCATGATTAGGCAGTGGATCTTAAAATATCTCGAGATCTTGGTTAGAAGAAGATTGGGCCTTGGAGCTACTAAATACAACATGACTATCCCCTATCATATTTTGAATGAGGTTTCTAAGGTTTCTAATGCTCCTTAGGGTAGATACAAGGTGTTTTCTCCCTTTTGGATCTATGGGGTTGATAAATGGGAACTCTACCATTTTAGCATCAAGAACCTGGTAAAGGATATTTATGGGAGTTTTGTCCAATTGGGTGAACTTCCTCTTAGGTTTTGATTGTTGGTATTTTTATATAACAATTTTTTGAAGGGCTGCCATAACATTCATGTTGTTAGCGTGATGTGAGTTAGTGACTCCATCATCTAAAATGTGCTTATTCTTATAATACCCCTTTGGGTGGGAGGAATATTTCTCTTCCTTATTAGTGGATTTGGCTTTTAGGTGCCCTCTTTTAAGGAGGAAAGTTTCTACTCTTTTAGTCATATCTACAACATCCTCAAAAGTAGACACACTGGCTATCTTTAGATAGAAGGGAAATTGCTCATGGAGGTTTCCTATAAAGATATCTAGGAGGTGTCTTTGTTGGGGAGTGTATTGAAGTCTCCCCACTAAGGCTCATAACCTAGCTAGGAAGTCTTAAAATTTCTCATCCTTAGATTGTTTCAGCTTATAAAGGTCACTAGTCATAAATTTTTCCTCGATATAGACTAAAAACTATTGGACAAACATTTCGACAAGGTCATTGAAAGTTTTGAGGGTATGCCTTGGTATTCAGTAATACCTTTCTAAGGCAATATAGTTCAAAAATCCTAATATGGTTAATGGAGTCCTCCTTCCCCTTATACATCTAAAACTCAGGTGATTTAAAATTTGGAGGAAAGGGATGACGATCTACAATACATTTGAGGGATTGGTTACAAAATTCCTTATAAGAGTACTAGATTGAGGCCATTTGCTATTTTAGTTGCTTCATTTGTAAGGTGAAGGTTTGGAGTTAAGAAGAAATGGGGTTTGATGGTATATGAGGTATGTGTTGTGGGATGAGAGGACTTTGATAGTTGGTGAAAGGACTAGATTGGGACATTAGGGCATACGATGTCAAAGTAGGCATTGTATGACTCATTCCCAATTTATTCAAGATAAAAATATTTGAAGATGTGAGATTCAAGATGGTAGGAGTGAGGTTTTGAGCAAAATCTACATTCATGGTTGGGGTTAGAGGGAAGTTATTGAGATGATATTGAGAAATCAGAGCACTAGGAAGCACATCTAAATTAAGGATATAACTTGTGCTCACTTAGTGAGATGCAAGACAACTCACATTGACCCACAATAACTCATCAAGAGGAGGTAGGGCTAGGTGATGTCCCAAAGATAATGGGGGGTTTTATGCTCCAACATCCATAAAATTTTTAATAATTGAAGGATTAGAAGTGACTTGATTTGGGATTGATGCATTAAGGTTAATGTTTACGAACCCATAATATGGATCCACTTGATTAGAAGTTAAAGGGTTAGAGTTAGGCTCTTGAGGGAAGTCCAAAAGAGACCCTTCCCTCACATAAGTAGTTAAGGGGTCACTACTTTATTTTAGGATGGTTTCTATGACCTCCTTATATATATGCAAGAAAGTGGCCATGTGATCAAAATATTTAGAGACTACCCTCGATCATCATGGATAGGGGAAAAATAACTAGAGGGAGGGGCTCCTTCATCTTCCTCCTCAAAAATTAGATTTTCAAAGTTGGACTAATTCTCTTGGTTGTTAGCCAAAGGCTTTGAGTTAAGGGATAGTTGGTGAGCAATAGTTATAGTCATGTAGCATCACTTAGCCATGGATTAGAGGGGAAAAGGAGGATTATATTTATTAGTTTTTGTTTATAGAGTTGCTTAAAATAAGAAAGAGGAGATGTATTTTACATCCTTATATCGCCTTACCTCGATATTCCTATCTGACCTATATACTTCAAGGTATCCTTATGTATTATAGGTCCCTATATACCAAACCGCTCTCTATATAACAATCAATATGTGAGAGATAGTTGATGTGTGGGACAACAATGGTACATGGAAGTGACCATTGGGTACATAGCCCAAGATGGCATGTGAGGGGTAAAAAGAACCCTCCTTATGGCTCCCACTAGTCCATCACATTATAATCCTCAATAGGCTTAAATTACGTGTGAGATTGTATGTGGGAATCTAGAGGCCTAGGTTTATAATATACCCAATGTATCAT
>JAQPPZ010005042.1:0-28324 GCA_028583015.1 Wollemia nobilis
CTCATGTGCCCACACTATCATTTACTTTGGAAAAAAAAAGAAGACCATGTCCTACAATATTAATTGTAGTGAAATTGCAGAATAATTATTGAAGGGTCATTTCAAATTACTCTTGACTAGTTGTAGTAAATTGATTAAGTGCATTATTTTGAGAGTTGATTGGAGTGATAAGGTTTGATTGTTAGTGCATTAAAAATGAAATATTAGTGGGTTCATTTGCACTAGTATATTACTCTCAAAAATCTTAGTGTTTGTGTTCTTGAGAAAGTCACAAAAATCATATTAGCATCAAGTGTCTAAAGACACCATTAGTGCACCAAAATCTATAACTTTTAGTGGCCAAAGGAATCCACCAAAAATAATTCAATCCTCCAAAACTTGGAGAAGAAGACAACTAACCAAAATCAGAAATAGAATCTTCAAAGATTGAGACTTGGTGAGTCTCAAATCCAAAGCATTACAGGGTTAGTTGCAAGGAGAAAAGTGCAGAAAATTGCATCAAATAAGGAGCTTCTATCTACTTCTATCTAAGATTGTATTTGTCATCAAAGTATCCAAGCAAAAAGAGAAAGGTGTTTAATCAAAGAGACAACCTCCAAACCCCTACATTTCATTCAAAAATTCTGCCACAAAACCAGAAATTTAGAACTAAAATAAGGAGTGCAAAAGAGGGTGCAATAAAAGGTTATTTTATACATAAATTTGTTACATTGTATTGCACTATCCTAATCTGGTTTATACAGGAAAGAGGAAAGATTTGAAGGTGCCTCAAAGGCACAATATCCATAGGGTAAACCATCCAACGACAATCGAATACTTGCACACTCCAAGAAAGGCAAAAGAGCACCATAGAAGGGTTATATTCCCTACTTTTTGGACAACCGAACCTACAAGCAATCAAGGAACAAAAGCAAAAAAGGGAGAAGCATTATATCTAGGTCTACAAAAGGAGCATAACAGGTTGAAGGAAAACAAGCAAAGCAAGACGTAGGTAGGAGCACTCCATACCATTATTGGAGCTCCACAAAATCTCCACATAGCATTGCTTCTCACTCAAGGCACCATAAAAAGTGTCTACAACAAAGAAAATAAAAAGACCAAGCTTTGCTAATAAGGATAGTATATGGTTACGCTGAAGGATCAAAGGCTCATGCACAAGGAAGAAGTGACACTTGTCACATGGAAGAAAACCCTAATATTCCATCCATGAGTGCTCATAGTCAAAGAAATGTTACTAACAACAGGTTGGTACATTGAGAATGTATTAGACACTTGTGTACAAAGAGAACAAGTGCTCACCTAAAGAATGTAACTCCTAGGCATTACTTACAGGAGGCTACAAGTGTCATCTAGCATCTTTCATTCCTCAAGTGCTCAAGAAGAAAACGGATGTGCCACTTGGCACTTAAATCAAGATTCCATTCAATTTAAAGAGTGCCAAAGACCAAGGACTTTCAAGCATTTAGGAACATTCACACATCCATATTCAACACTCCAGAGTCTTCATGCATAGGGTCGAGTTGCAGCATAGAAGCAAGGTGGAAGAGCCTTTAATGCTTTGGTCAAGGGAGGTCAAAGGTAGAGATTAAAGGTGCCATAGTTGAAGCATTAAATCCAAGGAGGATTCCAAGCTTTCCATTGGAGGGAACGATCAAAGTAAAGACACTCACACTCTAGCCATCTCACATTCAAAAATAGTGTCGATTATTGCGGTATTCGAATATTGCAAGGTGAGACTTATTCCCTACTTTAATGTGCTTTCATTTCAGGGAGTTACAAGGTTGATAAATCAAGGTTAAACTTATAAGAAATTATCCATATTGAAAGCAAAGGGAATAATTTATCAAATTTATGTAATATTTGCAATATTAAACTTAGGAGTAATAAGGGTTTCTACTAGAAATTGATTTTAAAATATTTGCAAATATTATTGTGGTCTAATTTTCCAAAATTTGGGAGTTATAAGGGTTACTACATCAAATTAATTTATTGAAAATTAGATACACTAAAATTAAATCCTAAAGGGATATTAAAAGGGGTTTATCAAAGCATTTCAAAGGTTGGAATTTAGAAATTTACTTGTCTCAAAATTTTACAAAAAGGGACAAAAGAGATCCAACATTAAACCTCTTCAAATTTGGGAAAAGTGCTTAGTTCAATAGGAGTAATAAGGGATAATAGAAGTTGATTTTGGGATTTACAAAAACTTTACAAAATCAACCAAAAATTGAACTACAATTTACAAAAAATACTATATTCATCTTATATATTATACAAAACATACCAGGGAGTCATAAGGCATTCTACAAAACTTGGTAATATTAGCATTTATCAAAGATTATCAAGTTGCAAATCCATTGGAAAAATATAATCTTTCTACAAAACCTAAAATTCCATTAGGTGTATATACTCTCATTACTAGGGAGACATAAGGAAGCCTACTAACCTAAGGATTAATAAAGGTTTTATCTAATCAAGATTATATATTAGGGAGTTATACCCTACCATATCTAAAACTAGGGAGCTATAAGGATGTCTACTTCTCAAAACACAACAAACACTAATAATTCCTTCAGAAAAGAGAAGGCCAACGCCATAAAACTTGGGATCATGAATTTACTCATGAAATCTAAAGGAATGTTAGACCTAACTTTAAAGGTAATTTATAGTTAAGCCTTAGAAGATAACTTTGATACTATGGAATGCTATCTTCAAGCCCATCTCAATAAAGCAATTGACCATGGAAAAAGTGATATTGCACTTTCCTTAGGCTTTGTGAGCATATTATACATGGCATTGCTCACATATAAACACTACAAAAATGAAAATGTAGAACAAAAAAGATTGATAGAACTACTCAAAAAGAAGGCAGAACTTAATGAATCATATCTAGAAAGCCTTTTCAATCCTCATGCAACTTTGACACTTTAGGTTCTACTAACTCAAGGTCTTATCATGATACCTTAAGTGTTTGTTTAGAAGTTTCTATACAGATTAAATATAGGAAAGGAGAATCTTCCTTACAAGAACCAAGTAGCAGCACAACCACCTATTAGAGCATAGAAGACAAAATAAAAGGCAAAGCTAAAGACAAAGAAGAATATGAAGCAGATAAAGGAGGAATACAATGTAAAGTCAATTGAAAGAAGAACCTTTAGCTACAACTACAACTTACTCTGTATCATCGGAAGACACAATAAGCAATGAAGAAGAAACAAATTCCATTACCCAATGGAAGAAGATTCACATTGAAGACTAAAGTCTTCAATACCCAAATAATGTAATACAGGGGGTGTTATAAATAGATTATATTACATCATGTGGGTCTTGTAAATGTACCTTCCTAGGTACATACTTAGGATATTAGATTACTTTAGGGGAAGTTATCTAGTTACTTCATGCAATGTAATAAATGCACAAGTGTTAATGTGCAAGCTATATATGTGCAAGGTGTTCCTTGCATATCTAGGTAGAGTGTTGGCCAAGGAACCTATGTTCCTATATAAAAAGGGCCTCATTATAACAAGCAACATATAGAAGCTCAGAGCATATTCATAGGTAGTAGCCTAGTGTTGTGTAGATCACCATATATTGGTGATGGGTGCAATGTAGTCTAGTAGCTTTATTCATGGAGTGTCCATTTCCTCCATAGCTATATTGTATTCATTTCTATCATTTCTATTTATAGCATATTTCATTCATCTCGTAGATTTACTTTCTTTCATATTATTCTGAATCTTGTGATTGCTATCTCCCATTGCATACTGCATCAAAATCTAACATAATTTATCTAATCCAAAATGCTATAATAGATAAACAAGGTTTAAACTCAAACAAAAACCACATTATGCTTAATTCAAATGCTTGACATAAGCTTCAAAGAACACATTCTTTTAAGTTAAAGCAATAACATAAATGAATCAAGTATTCAACATAAGTTACATTTCTACATTTATTATATATATATATATATATATATATATATATATATCAATGCTAACTAAGAAGAATAGATTGCTAAAATACTTTAATGTGCAAAACTCATGGAACATTAAAGTAGCATAATATTTCAAATTGTACAATAATCAAGTTTTACAAAAAAATTTAAGCAAAACATATTTGTACAAGCCCTTTTTTTTCTCCATATCATCTATACATTCAGGAACTATGAAACCCTTCACAGAATATCTTCATGCTAACTAGAAATTTGCCATCTTCTTCATGGTAGGGAACCCACCATAGTTTATGAGGAATACTTAGGGATTAGGACAACTCTAGAAAATGTAATGCAACTTTAATCATGCCTTGTCTACTTTGCAAGCATCCATGCATAACACATAAAACAAGCCAACAAGAGGATAATTCCATGCTTCTCTTTATAATGATACCTTAACTCACATAAGTCTCAGGAATCATTATAATAGTTTCTCTTTCAAAACCAACATACAATAATCCATCTTATAAAAGAGAATCTCATACTTCTCTTTATAATGATCCCTTAACCCACATAAGTCTCATGAATCATTATAATAGTTTCTCTTTCAAAACCCACATACAATAATTCATATTATAAAAGAGAATCCCATATTTCTCTTTATAATGATCCCTTAACCCACATAAGTCTTAGAAATATTTATAATAATTTCTCTTTCAAAACCAAAATACAATAACCAAAGCTTAATTAATCTAACTTATAAACGATTATTTTCTATATATATTTTTTAAAACAAGGATACATACATCCCATTTTTTTTCCAAACAGTAAACTAGAGTATTATAAATCTCCAATTCTAATTTCATGTCTACTTTAGCAAACTACTAAACAATTAAATATTTTCCAAATTCATAACATAATCATTAAAATAAAGCAACATTTATTCTTTCCTTAAACAAAGAATATTTTCTACTATCTAATATAGTTCTTTCTAATATATAACATGAAATACATTTCAACGAGACTAAAATAGCCTTGCTATGTGATAACCAAGATCGATCCAAAAGTTAATCAAAATACAAAAACATCCACACACAGGCCAAAAAAAGACATAAGGTAATATCTAACATGGGTGCTAATTTTGGTCCAACATCTACTAGCAAAGGAAAATAATAACACACCTCAAACCAAGATGTCCCATTGTTGCAAGCAAGGATACAAAGTTCAAGCCACCATATTGGTTTATACTAGCTTACCCCATGGATCTAGAGAATGGGAACGCATGAGTTGGAACAAAACTGACTAGAAGAGAAAGGAGGAAAATAGATGCAACTACTAGAGGATAACCCTTAACTAAGCAAGTACAAGCCAAATGCAAAGTATTGGCCAAAAGTAACATCTAAAACTCAATGTAAAAAGGAAGATCAATACCAAGTGCAGGATAGAACTCAGGTGCCAAGGCAAAACAAGCTAAAAGCAACATTAAAAGAGAAGGTAAAGCATTGAGCAAAACTGTCATCAACCAGGGTGATCATCCAAGCTAAATAAATACACAAAAATAAACCATATGGAAAAACACCTAGTTCAAAGCTCTCCTATGTCCTTGGAATTTGATGTCATGTTGTCTGGCCTGCAAATCCTCCTTTGTCCTCCAAAACCCCCAACAAAATCCTTTGCCCAACACATCCTCCAAGCATTCAAATATCATGGGTGCATCTTCTTGCATGGAGGCAATCACCCATGAAATGCTCAAGAATGTGTTTATTTAAAAGACTAGTGCCACCTTGAGATCTTAATTAAGATGCCACCAAAGCATACCAAAGAAGGAATAATGTGCTTCTTAATTAAATTTAAACTTAATAATATTAATTTTTTGGCCACCTTTATCAAAATAAAAAAGTGCAATAATAATTATTAACCCTAATATTTTTGCATTCCAATAATATTAGCTTTATCAATACCTTATACTTTGAAACATAAATTTCACTGGTTTTAAAACAAAATCTAATCCAACCAACAAAAGACATTACTAATTCTTATCCCATAAAATCTATGCAAAATCATAAATAGGTATAGATTCACACTACCAATATTACACACCATTATTTTATTCCTAAGTAGATAGTCTTCTTTAAGATAGTTTAATGCTATCACCAGCCTATTAAGGAGACTCATTGCACAAGTAACTTCATGGCCCAATTGTGTGAATGTTAAAATAAGAAAAATATAAATGCATCTACATGAAGGATATTTTTTTACCCTGAGTTATCAATGAGAAAGTCATCACCATCATTTTCCATAATATCTCTCTTTGGAGGTGGTTCACCCATATGATCCCACCAGAGAGAGAGAACCTAGTCCTACATCCACAGATTCGTTAGCAGTACCATATTCCAAACTCAAATGAAGCTATGCTATTAAATATTTACACCAAAACATAGTTCATTATCCATAAAGAGTTCTTATGAGGAGGGCTATTACACATATTCTCATGGTTGCTCCACACAATAATTGTACAATGTAGCATCACACACAATACACGAACTACATCATAGAATCAACACTATTCTCCATTATTATATCTCTACATAATTACATGAATAATATGAACATCCACAATTACCATCATCCACCATACATATCAACAACAATTTGTACTCTCTATGCACACTTTGAACAACAATAACAACACACGAACATCATGAATGAACTCTATAAAATTTGAATGAGAGGCTTATAATGCTTGCCTAGGTTGTTCAAAAGTGGTTCCTAAGACAACGTATTATTCACAACGGTCACCCACAAATTCTCATATTAACAAATTTATTAAAGTCTACTAAGGTCTTAATTTAATTTTTATCAAATTACATTTCACCCACATCATTTAATTTGCATTTCATTTCACTTTTATTTCTTTTCCTACATTGTACATTTACTCAAAATTGTCCAAATCCTTAAAGTGAATGATTTCATTTTTTCTTTTAAGAGGTGGATTTTTTGCCTACATGTGCCCTCCCCTTTAAATCAGTTGATTCCCTTACTGACTCGTTTTGTTTACCCCTAGCTGGTTAGTCTTACTTCTAGATATCCTATACATGTACTTGAGAATTGCTCACTCATCCCTCAATTTGGTAGTGTAGTTGATAAGTTCTAAGGCCTTCAATTCATATTCTCTTCTACTTTAGCCAAGGCCTGTAACAACTTCTTCTCTTGATCAAATGTTCCCTTGTGTAGTTTTTTAGTTAAATTTGCTTCCATTCTAGCAACAATGGTGAGTTCCTCATTCTTGTCGACAATCAGTTGATCCCATTACTGCAATTCTATCTAATGAGCCTATTGTTGTTCTTCCTTTAGCTAAAGCATAGCCTTGTATTCCAAGATCATCTTGTTATAATTATCTACTTCTTTTGCCATCTCTATCATCTTGTGGTCCTTCAATTGCAATTGTCCATCATACATTTTTAACTAATCGTCATGTTCCATCAACTATTCTTGTTTTGTTGCCAATTGCTCTTCTTGCTATTTGAGCTACTGATTGCTCAAATTCAACTAATCCTCTTATTTTATTAATTATGTAGCATATTTTTGTAACATCTCTTCTTACTTATACAACTAATTATTTTTTCTTCCACTTATGTCAGAAGTTATCTCTATTGTTTTTGAAAATTTAGCTTATCTTCAAAGTTCTACTTCATGTTGTTCATTCTATCTTTGTCTCTTTTTGTTTTTCTT
The DNA here is from genome assembly GCA_028583015.1 of Wollemia nobilis. Taxonomy (NCBI): domain Eukaryota; kingdom Viridiplantae; phylum Streptophyta; class Pinopsida; order Araucariales; family Araucariaceae; genus Wollemia; species Wollemia nobilis. The sequence goes on from JAQPPZ010005042.1 coordinate 7,667, forward strand.
CCACTTCTTTCTTACTATGCTCCATCTCATCTTCCATTGTAACCATTTATTTCCATGCAAATTTTGCTTCTCCCTACTAGGCTTCCTTAGCTTGATGAATCTGTTCTACCTTTAAGGTAAGATAATCTATCCAATGTGTTAGAAAATTATACTTTTAGAATAGAAAAACTAACTCTGGTGGTGGTATTCGATATTCCATATCGATTGTATCTAATGGACATATTTGTGTTCTATATAAATCAAGATACATCTATGGAGGCACTCTATAATTAGTCTTTGTCTCCTCTAGTAAGTCACCAATGCCTAACATATTTGTTACCCCTCCTACAAATAACTACCATGGGTTTTGTATGTATATCTTTGCTATTTTACTCATCCTACTTTCATGACACACCCACTCTAAATTTTTTTCCTATTTAAATAAATATTCCTTCCTTCCAACACTTCAATTGTACCACATAGCCCATGTAAAACAAAAATCGAGTGCGTAAAACATCTTGAATACCAGTTCGAAGAAATGATCCACTCGTTCATCTCTTTTTTCTCCTTCTCCGTCAGAGATTCCAAATATAGGAACTCCAATCTAAAATTGTGTTTGAAGTTCCTTATCCATATCTTGCACTTTTTTCTCCTCCATTTCTTCTTGTGGATGGGATATTTTCTCAATCTCCTTGATTGGCCTTATCCAATCTCCTCCTATAGCAAAATTTGTGCTATACATAACTCCTATTGCTCCTCTATTTTTGGATTGATCTTCTCTACATCTATGACTTCTATAGCTAGCTATTGTTCTTGACCTAGTATCTGAGCTTCTTCTTATATATTTTGTTGCTCCTCCACTTGGTCCTGAGGTGTAGGTACTGGATCAAGTTGTTCTTCTTTCACCATATTCTCCTCCACTATGATGCTATTGCCACTTGTCATAACAATTTGAAACTATGAATTTTTCTTATTCTTCTTCGCTTCTAGAGGTGTCATCACTACTATTGCTTTTGATTGCGGTGGTGTTGCCACTTTGTCCAACCATTGTTTGGCTTCCTCCATCAATGCAAATTTATTAGCTTCAATCAATGTGGGAGATCCCATTGTTCCTCTTGACTAGTTTACTTCCATTGGTAGATTGATATATGTCAACTCCAATTCATCCAATCCTAACTGCATTTTCTCTACTAGATTTGTGAGTGTTATTTGCTATTGCTCACTTTGCACAAAAAATTTCTCTTATATTTTTTTCCCTTGTTCATGTTGTTACCTTATCCACATAGGACTTAGTGTAGGTTCTTCGACTTATTCCTACCTTTGAGATAGTGGTTGCTCCTAAAAAAACTATTATAGCACATTCTATTCCTAATTCAATTTCAAATCCCACTTCTTATGTCATTTCCTCCTATGGTGGACTTCTTCCTCTGAAGTTTCACTCTCTTCCACCAACACTGGCTCTAGCTTCCTCATGTTCCTCTTTGATTTGAGTTTTTTTAGTGATCTTCTTAATTGAAACTGTCTTTGCCCATATCAGGATGGAAGATTGATCCTTTGGTAGATATCTAGGTTTTTGTCAATCCATAAAATGGTATGCCTTCTTGGGATACAACATCGAGCATCACTAAAATTGCATGAAACATCATGGAAAAATTCTTTGATCTCTACAATAGTCAATGGATTTGTTGAGCTAGATATGTGCCCTAGTCATATTGCATATTCTTTGTAATTTCTTCTACATATTGCACCATCTATACTAGCATCTTCAATGATTGTGCCTCCTGACAATTGAGATATTACCACACTCATGGCACATTGGAAGTTCTTATTCTTCAAATGGATATACTTAATCCTTTATCCTCTAGGACTGAAGGACTTTGTGATTGTTGGATACTTGATTGATGTCAACTCACTAATTAATTTGTGTGTCTCAATTGGATCGATATGTCCTCTCTTGACAAGTTGCCATTCCCTTGGTAACCCAGATGTTCATAAAAAATGTGTGGCTAAGAACTCCATCTTGTGGTATTGATTCCTTATACAAAAAAAGGTGCAATTCTTATTGGCATCATACGATTGTACAATCTACAACAAGAAATCATTTAAGAAATTCTTGTTGAAGGGGGGTACTTGCACCAAAAAAATTACATCCACTTTTTCTAGGGCCAACTTCACCTTGTGGTTCTCTAGATGTTCACTCCACCATTTTTGATAAAATTCACCTGTCGACTGGGTGAAATTGATGTTTTTCAATACCACTTGACCACTTTATTCCTCACTTGGTAGGTCACTTTTATTTTTTATGTATCTTCTCTGTGAACTTCGCTCCGAAGTTCCCTTTGGTGTGCTCTTGGGGGTTCCATTTGAGGTTCTCTTACAAATCATGATTTCTCCTCTTGTCTACTACCCCACCAATAGTTGTGTCCCTTCCATGGCTTGTAACCTCTACCTCTCCAAGGATGGTATCCATACCCTTATCTTGGCTAAAATCCTTGTTCTTTTCTAGGCCATGAAATCGTATGATGTAAAGGACATGGTGAGCGTTCTATCCAACTTCTTGCAATTCTCTATATATGCACTCAAAATTCTTAGTCATCACTCATCCCTCAAAGGTATTCATGATTTTGATTATCATTATTTTATTATGCTTATATCGATGTACAATTTGCTACTAATTGTATGATTTATCTTCAATTTGTATGATTTCAGTAACAACTATTTCTTCTGCCTCTATTCCATATGATTTATCCCAAATATGTACAATTTTTAAAAATATTCATAATATCTAACACTAGATCCATATAAATTTGATCAATTTCATACAATCTACCCCAAATATTTACAATTAACATTGAGATCATACAAATTTCCTTTAGTTCATACAATCTACACCAAAATTATACAACAGTATGATTTCTCCTTAGGGTTTTTAAAAAAATATTTGGTTCTTCTTTGGTGTACAATTTTTGACTTCTACTTGGTCTATTCTATTGCCAATCCTTCCATGGCTTCTCTTTCGGCTACACAATTTTACTTCCTCAAGTCATACAACTTCCCTCAAATTGTACAAATCATACAAATTTCTCATATAGAGTCTACTTTTTCACTTCTTTGCCTACAATTTCTAAATTTTCGTGTTGGTGGTAACCCTTCTCACATGCATGCCTAGGAATTCAATTTTAGCCTTGCTTTTCTCCACTTCACAATCTTCTTATTCACATGCTCGAGCTTTTCTTCTAATTTTTTTTGAAAAAGAGGTGCTAGTAACCCTTCTATGCAATTTATTTGAAGGTATTTATGTAATTTCTTCAAGCTTCTACTTGGTGTATTTTTTTGTTTGGTATTTTGCCAATTCTAGATGCTGCATAGGCTCTCACGCTCTCAAATTTATCCAACCTTGGTGCTTTTGTGCCAAGTGCCTAGATGACTACCACCTTAGCTTTTTGCATGTGTTTTTCTCATATTGTACAGATAATTGCCACCTTAGCATTGCATGCCTTTTATTCTGAATATTTATCTTTTTATTTCTTTTTTTTTATTTATCGTGGAAATTATACAGTGAAATTCACTTGTATGATTCCTTTTGTTGATGTGTCAGCTTGTAGTTCTGCCAAATTACCCATCGCAAGAGTGGATTTACTAACCATACAATTTGGTTCATATTGGTGAATTATACGATCCTTTTCATCATCCATTGTATAATTTTTTGCGGCCTTATTTCCAAATATACAATTTGGAATTGTATAATTTCTAACTTTACAATTAGGAATCATATGATTTGGACTTGTACGATTCTCTTCCTTTGAAATAATATAATCTCTATTTGTTTTGTCATTGATCTTTTCTCAACTAATACCTCATTATAGTCTTCCTCTTTGTCCTATTGAATGATTATTTGGTGAATACGCCCTAGTTATCCTATTTTTGTTTAGGTGACTTTTTCTCCTATCACCTCAGACTAAGTCTACTTCCAAACTTGGTGAATGAGTTCTTTGTCTACTTCAACTACCTACTCCTTGAAATTGTACTCTTCCAATTCCAGCAGGGTCTCTCCTTGCGTGTTTCTTCCATGGCTTTATCCCCTTATGAAACTTGGTCAAATGTTGAATGAGATTTCATATCTTTAGAGTAAACCTATCCCTCCTATTCTTCTTGGTCATTGTTGATGCACTAGTGTTCACCTTAAATTCCCTCTGTTAGGATGCAATCCCTTAAGGTTTTGCAAGGATCCACCTCGAAAGACACATCCTCGTTGTGTATTCCTTATTAAATTTAAGGGTGTATGTCGTATCTCTTTCTTCCTTCCTCTCATTCCATTGGGTAAGGGGTATAAATGATTTATACATTTATTCACTCATTGCAAGCCTCCTCTATGACCTAGCTATCATCCTATAGTACTTGGAATTCCTTGTTGGCGATCCTGTTATTGACTCAACTCCCCTCTTTCCCAAGTAATAGGATTCATTTCAACAAATTCAATATTAGCAAAATATCCTTCATTGCGTTAAGCTTCTAGTAATAATTGTATTAAGACTCAATCTATGATCTGCATGCGTTAGTTGCCTTATCCATATTCTTTCTTTAAAAAAAAATTGTAGGGAAAAAATTTCCAAGGCTGCCCTATATTAATATAAAAATTTAGAATCAATACTTGAGTCATTATGACTATCATCTCATCACAAGGACCATTCTAGTGGCATCTCCATTATTCATTGGAGTATCCTCACTTCCCTCCTTTGTGTCCTTAGTTGTCAATATGTTGCAACCTATGTATGTAGTTTGGAATGAGTATGAGGTTCTTGTATTCTTGGTAGAAATTCATTGTTACTACTATCATGACTATTATTTGTGAAGTTCTCTTCATTTTATTGCCATAATATCTTTGCTACTTCATATATAATTTGTGGATATTGCATCAGGCTCCTCACTACTACTTATGATATTTCATCCTCATTAGAACTTTATATTAAGACTTCCTGATGTCCCTCTTGTCTTCCTTTTACCTATGATATCTCTTCATTTTCTTCATTTTGTAATTCAACCTCTTGTTGCCTTGTAGCTTGTTGCTCATCAAGTTGTTGTATTGTATCATCCAATTCTTGAATGATCTATCCTTGAAGTCTTGTATTATGCACTTGAAATATCTCATAATCCTATAATTATTGTGCTTGATGGTGCATTTGTTGTTGTATCATACCTATTTGGGTTAACAGGGTATTTCCTGATAATTCCTCATTTGGGACACCTCCTTCGTCAAAATTTGATATTTCCATATCAAAGGTATCCATTCTATCCAAATATTGAACCATTAGTCATATCCTTTACCATAATTTTGCTTGTTGTGGCAGTTATTATTGCTCTAATTGATGATATATAGCTACTTAAAATGGTTTGGATACTTCTTCATGTATATCCAAGATTGTTTCTAGTAGAACTATATCTTGGTTCCTCATTTAATTCAAAGGAATCCATTCTTCCTCTTCTTCAATCTATCTAGTTTTTTCTGTGAACCTTATATGTAATTGCATTCTTCTTATTTACCCATGACAAGGTGCCAATTATTATTACACAATCAACTATGTTTCCTCCCCTTCTGTAAATAAATGTGTAATCCCAATATCATCTTCCCCTTGAAGAGGATTCATATTATTTTGGATTACTTGTTCATGAAACTCTTCCTCTTGTCATTATCTTCGTTCTATTTTGATTAAAGCGATGAAAAAACATTGTGCTTTATATGGTTTCAACCTTGAACCATTTATCATTTTGGGTACCATTATCCCATCTAACTTTTGCAATTTGATTACATCATTGTTCATCATCTCTACCACTCTAAAGGGATCAAGCCATAGTATTTTCAATTTCTATGGCTTGATTTCTTACTTACTATTATACTTTAGAACCAAATCACCTTGATTAAGTTCTAATTTATGAAGATGCTTATCATGCCACAAATTTCGTTGCTTCTGAGTTACTTTGATTATCCATTGTACCATATCTCATATTTTATCTAAATTGATCATTGCTATCGATATTTTCTCTAAATTTTCTTGGTCACTTAAATGATGTTCCACAACTATTTGCAGACTAGGTACCAAAAACTCCACTAGCACCACTGCCTCTTGATCATACATTAGCTAATGGCATATGGTCTATTGTATATTTAAAGGTTGTTCTATATACCTATAGAACAGATGGTAACTTTTCCTCCCAATCTACTTCTATTCCATAGGTTTGTACAATGTAGAGACTAGGATTTTATTAGTTACCTTTGCCTAGTAATTTGATCTAGGATAATACGGACTTGACAAAAAATGTAAAATCTAAAAGTTAGTTGTTATCTTCTTAATAACCTCATTGACAAAGTGACCATCCCTGACTTGTTATTTGTAGCAAAATTATGAATCTTAAGATTAACTTCTCATATAAGAAACAAGCTACACTTTTTGCCATATTATTTGGTAGAGCCCTTGAATCTTCCCATTTGATTAGGTATTCTGTAGCTACCACAATATATCGATATTTTTTCCTATGGGTTGTTTTAAGGGGTCCAACAAAATCCAAACCCCACTTTCAAACAATTCTTGAGGTTGAGATAGATGTAAGGGCATAAAGTCACATATTCTTTTGCATTGTGGTATAGCATAGGCCACCACAATCCTACCAAAAGTATTTTTCTTGTAGTAGTGTTTGACCCCATATGTCCTCTTGCAAAACCTTCATGAACTTCTTTTAATATTTTTTTAACTTCCTCCTCCATTACACATCTTCTTAAAATATCATCTACACCCATATTATACAACAATCCATCTACCAACTAGAAAGATGTTGACTTCATATTACTTTCTTCTTTTTTGTTGTTGTCAACTATAGGGGTAATTCTCCTATGAATAGGTATTCTCCAGTTAACTCATACCATGATGGTATAATGTTGATCACAAATAGTTGATCATCAAGAAACTCATCAGCTACTCCTATTCCCATAGGTTCTCTTGAGAAAATTCTAGATAAATGATCTATTATTACATATTTTTTACCTAGTCTAACCACCACCCAAAATATAAATTCTTGTAAGGTGACGAGCCACCTTCTAACTCATACTTGTATCATTGGTTTGTTAATTAGGTTAAATAAAGCTTTATGATCTACATTATAGGCAAATGGTTTACCAATAGGTAATGCCTAAACTTCTATACTATATATACCATTCCCAAAGCCTCTTGTTCTATTGTACTATAGTTCCTTTCTACCCTTGAAAGTAGATGACTTGCAAAGTAAATAGGTTGATCCAACCTAAATTTCTCTTCCTGAGCTAACACACAACCTATTACAAATTGACTACATCAATGTGGACATGGAACTCCTTATCCCAATTTGGAAATACTAGAATGGGACTATATACAAGCTTTTCCTTCAATTCCTTAAAATCTCCTTGATGCTCCTCTATCCAACTAAAAGGAACATTCTTTTTCATTAGTTAATCTAATGGATAGGACACGTGTATATTTCTTGATAAAATTTTGATAATACCTTATGGATCCCAAGAAGGTTTTTAACAAGCTCATGTCATACGGTTCTTCCATATTTAGAATGACATGAATCTTATCAGGATATGGCTTCAACCCTTCACTACACACTGTGTCACAACAACTTACTATATGGTACCATTAAGAAACATTTCCCTAGATTCAAGGATATCGATGCATTTATGCAATTACTCATACATTCACTTAGAACTGATAAATGATCCTTAATTTTACCATATATAGACCACTTGTCTAGGAATACCTTGAATTTTCCTATTGTCAATTGATTATATATGTTCAAAATAATTCATTTAAATGTGACAGGGGTATTGCATAGCCCAAAAAATATTCTATTATAAGCATAAATACCATTTTCCATGAAAAATGTGGTCTTCAACTTATCTTCTTCCGCTATGCTAATTTGATTATAGCTAGAAAATCCATACAAGAATGAGTAAATTTCATGTCCTGCAACTTCCTCCAAGATGGAATCCATAAATGAAATGAAAAAGGTATCCTTAATTGTTACTATGTTTAGACTACGGAAGTCCATGCATATACGAATCTTGTCCACTTCTCAAGGTGATAATAATGGGTGAAACCCATTTGATTGTGGTAACTTTAAAAATAATTTTGACATCTAGCATTTTATCTATTTCTTCATTTACCAAAGATGCATACTTTGGGTTCATTCTATAAGATCTCCTTTTAACTAGTGCTCCAAAAGTTAACAAAATATTATGCACACATAACTCTAGTGGTATCCCTTTCAAATCCTTATATGTCGATAAAAACATCCTTATATTCCAAGAATATTTTAAAAGTTGTTGCTTTCAACATAGGATCCCAATCGTCTCTACAATGGATCAATCTTGGTTCATTATTAGTCCCCAAATTTATTTCCACTATTCAAGGTCTTTTATATTTAATATTTTTGGCTCAATATTGGTATTTGCTACATTCTTTGGCTATGCTAGTTTTGTGTCTATCTTTGAATCACCAACTGTATACTCTACAAAGCTTTTGGGAAATATCCATTTCTCCTATTCCTCTTCCTTTGGTAACTTATTGACCTCTTTATCATCCTAAATTTCCAGTCTCCTTTGCATTTATACATATACAATTGGGCTGAAATACCTCGTACTTCTCCATATTCCAATGGAGAAGTCTGCTATTAGATCAAGTTTCATCTTTGATACATTCCTCTAGGTACACCATTCCTTCTTCATTGGGCTCATATTGGTCTTTCTGACTCGAAGAACTCCTCGATTCATCTATTGTGGAAACATCTTCATAGATTGTTTAGTTTTTGAGGTTAATTATATATTTATGTTGTCCTTTATTAAATGTAATTTGATCCTTTTCCCAGTTGTGATTAACGTTGGCCCATCTTATCCACCCTCTTCCTAGTAATGCATCATATGCTAGCTTCTGCATTGTAATCACAATGAAATCTAAGATGAATTCTTGGCCAACTATTATTATATTATAAGCTATCAACACTCCCTTAGTTTCAATACCATAGTAATAAGCACCATACAAATTAAAACTAGGTTCCCACAAAAATGAATCCTTGATCTCCTTCCAAGTATTTTGCAGCAGTATGTTACTACTAGATCCTTCATTCATAATTACTTGTGCTAATGTGTGTTCTAGTATCTCCATATAAAGCAATGATGGTTTCTTCCCAACATCAATCATTAATATTGTTGGATCCATAATTTTTTTTTTCTATTTTCTTTAATGATTGTCTCTTACTTCCATTACCTTTTGGGGTTGTAATTTTTTGCCATCATCTTATGCAAGGCTAGTATGGATCCTAGCAGACTAGCCAATTTAAATTCTACCATTGCATTTAAAACTTGTACTACCATTCTTTGCATTGGTGCTTTATCCTCTAAGCCACTTGGCTTCTTTAATTCTTTCTATTTTGGTAACCTTGTTTGCTTACCTTTTTGTGCTTCCCTCAATTACCTTTTTTTCCTCCTACCATCTCTCATCCTTGGTGGGTTTTGGGTAATTATATTTCTTGGCCTAACCCCATGTCACAACCAATATATCTTTATATTTTTTTTCCTCCCTCATTGGAGGTATGCCAATATCAAGAAAATTAATATTTTATGAGTTACTTGTACTCACATTCTTGGGATAATTAACTTCCTTGTGGTTTCCTGGACCACACCACCAACATGTGTGTGACATTATTCTATACTATCTTGTTTGTTGGAGCATGAATTTTTTCACAAAATACCCCCACTCTTGGCAATTGCGACACTGTATGATTGGCCTTCCAAATCATACTATAAATGACTTTGACCCCCTTGTTTCTTGCCCTGATATGGCCTACCCCCTCTATGGTTATTCCTATAATAACCATTGGTTGCACCTTGTCCATTCCATTGGACATTTAGTTTTTCCTTGATCCTTTGGATTGTCAAGGTCTGAATGTTTACCCCTTTTAGATTGAATGGAAAATTTACCACTTCATGTCCCAACACATCATGTTGTGGTATAAACCAACCTGAACATCAAATTAAAATGAAGGGCATAGTATAGGCCCAAAAATTACGACTAATATCCTACGACGGAGCAACGAACTCCCAAATAGAGAATGTCGGCTCGCATCCGAAGGAGATTATTTGGGATTGATTAATATCAATCCAACTCACCTATTATTGAAGGCGGTAAACTATACTACGTGAGTTCAAGTCTCACTTACATTAAATATTTTATTAAATATTGACTAAGCTCTAAGACCTAGCCTAACTAAGGTACCTAAACCTTAGTAATTCATTTGATGCCCTCATAATACCTCCCCACAAAGGAAGCATTGGACTCCAATGCTTGTACAATAGTAGTGGGTAAAGGGTAATGAACTCGAGCTAGAGAGAGCAAAAGTGGAAAATAAGGTTTCGGATGAATAGACGCACTAATTATGTCGAGAATTACAAGAGATGCCGATGTCGGAGGGCCTCGTCTGGTCATGAATAGAGGTCCAACTCGAGTGAAAGCCTGAGGAGGAGGTGGAGGACTAATCTCCTATGGTGGTGGCTGCAATATCTACTTCACATCAGGAACCTGGTGTACGACAGAAACAGGAGGAGGAGCAACTAGAGCAACAGGAGGAGGAGCCTCCTTGTGGGCTACTGAAGCTGGCGTGTCCTTTGACTTGTGGAAAACCAATGTTGTATTGTGTGGACCTGCATAACTGTATGTGGGTTTCATGGAAGAAATGAGAAACTGCTTGTTCTCGTGATGCAATGTATATGTATTTTTATAAGCATCATATTGAGCCCATTTGTCAAATTAATAGGGCTTTCCAAAAATGATATCACAACAGTCAATTGGAGTCACATCACAAGTGACTTTGTCCACATAGCATGGCCCAAATGCAAAAGACACAGTGTATGTTTCTATAATCATGGAGGAGGTACCCGTATCCTTCCATGCAAGTGGATATGGATGAGTATGGGGTTGTACAGGAAGCTTCAATTGATCGACAATGACTTGGAAAATCAAGTTTGTTTGGGAGCCATTGTCAATAATGCAATCTACAAAGTAATTGTGCTTTAAGTGAGCACATGTGACAAACAAATGGTCACGACCTCTTTCAATCATGTTGTGTGTCAACAAAGTATGATTGTTAAGCCCTCAAAGCTCTGGATAAGGGCGACGTTCTCCCGTAGCCTCAATAGGCCCTTCTTGTTTTTCCTCTGGTGGAGCTTCTACAATAAGATTCTTCTTCTTCCTAAAACACTCAGATGATTTATGGCCTCTCTTCTTACAATAATCACAAAATTTCTTAGGATCAAAACGAGTAGAAGTGTTAGAAGAAGGGAAAGAAGAAGAAGAGGAAGAAGAGGGAGAAGTCTTCGGCTATTGCTATGAATATTGCTTTTGTTTAGAAGTTTTGGTGGAGTCAGAGGAGCGAGATCCACCTAATTGAGTAGCCAGCTTTTCCTCCGCAAGTTGTGCTTGATTATACATGGCATTCAAATCTATGATAGGAGTATATTTCAACTCCCTAAAAAGTGGTTCTTGTAGTCCACTCTTGAATTTGGTGATCAACTTAGCAGTAGAGTCCTGAATACCATTCAAAATTCTCAATTTTTTGAATAGGCCGATGTAGTTTTGGACACTCATGTTGTAGCCCTGCCTCAATCGAAGCCATCGAAATTCAAGATCTTATGCATAATTTGATGGATAAAAAGTGTCCGTCAAAGTCTTCACCAAATCATCCCAATGGTCAATGGGATTCTGATTACTAAAGCGGTCTGTGATCAAAAATTTGGCTATGCCAAAAAGTTTTAAGAGTGCAAAAGAAACTTGCTCATCTGCTGGGATTTTGCTATAGGTAAACCACATGTCCATGTCGAGGATCCAACTGTTTAGAACCTTAGGATCATGGGAGCCATCATAAATTTTGACTTTGCATTTTGCTTTCACACGAGAGTCAGGGGCTTGACTGGGACCACTTTTAGAAGCAATATCATTGACCTTATCGGCCAATGTACTAATGACTGCGGTGATTGCAGCCATTTGCTCCGCCAAATCCTGAGCCATTTGTCCTCTGGTGTATGCTAGGGATATTACAAAGAGGATTTACAAAATATGAAAAAAGGGGTTACAAAATAAGTGTTATTTGCCCATATAATTGCAAAAATAAAAAATGATTTAATGCAATTTTACAACGGTGGGTAAAAATAAATCTAGCACAAAAATAAATACCCTTTAATTTTTTTTTAATAAAAGTTCCCCCCTTATACTAATTTTGAAAAATATTTTATCCCCCTTTTTGTTTTAAAAAATGTGAAGTCCTCAATTTGATAAAATATGGGTTCGGTCAACGGTGGCTAAAGCAGCAATAAGTCTTCGATCACAAGTGGCTAGCATGCATTATATGCTACGCTAACACAAGGCATAACACTAGTGGGGCCATTGCACGCATAGCCAACGTGCGCTGGCTATTTTAAAATTAGCGATTTTGATCTTAAAAAGGCTAACAAACCTTTCACCCACACAATGAGGGATTATATACCTACTTTAGATCTCGCCGCCCGCTAGAACTCACTCCTCCACATGTGATTGGAACTGCTAACAATGCCAAAAAAATGCGGTAATTTCTATGCAGGCACGTCGGTCGTAACAGAAATACATCGAATTTTGAGATCTCGATCGACGTGCCAATGGATCTCGTCAGATCAAAACTGACACAATGTCATATTATGCATCAGATCTAATTAGCACGTTTCAAATCTATCCTTCGATGTCTGGTGCAGTAGGATTTGTGGCAAACATCATAGCGCACAGTGGAGAAATCTGGCGCCAATCAAATTATTCACGCCACATTGGAACGAAAAGTTGTCAATAGCAAAGAATTTGATTGGGGATGCGGCATAGAGGGAGCATATTTTTGTCAGGGTCACCTAAGGTTTTGTTGCTGAAAGGATTCGCAGCCATACAGACAGGCTTCCTGTCAGTTGTCTTGACAGCGGGCAGAGATGGTAGGAGGGACTGACCTCCTGTCAGTCCCTGTTGTCCAAGCCATAATGCGCTATGTAAATGTTTGCACCGACGACCAAAGGAGTGGATGCTGCTTGTCTGGCCCATTAGGCTGGGCTTCACTGACTGCTAGATCGGTGACCTTCTATTGCTAATGACTATCGGTCAGGTTGATGCTTGCATCAGTGTCTACGTCGAGTCCACACGGGAATTTTACCCACTGTCAGGTGTGCAGGCCTAACGCTGCTGGTGTTGGCCTGGATTTCTATGCAGGTCGTCTCTTGTCGCAGGCAACAAATTGAATCGCTTGTAAAATATATATATTTTTTAATGCCTTTCAATTTTTTTTTTTTTTAACAAATACAAATCAACTCACTAACAATCAATTATTGACAACAGCAACAAGGCAAATTTTGCAAGCGATTATTCACAGCAGCAGCAAGGCAACATTTTTTGCAGCAGAGAGGAATGACAAAAGCCACTAGGGTAAACTATGGCACAAAGGACCACCGAAACGATCTGAATCTTCACAAAAACTCTAGTAATGAGAATTTTGAAAGCCTTTTGCAAAATTGCAATAATATTTTAAGCTTCAAATAATATGAAATGGGTTATAATTAACCCGAACCAGGACAATGGAGGTCGGAAATGATCCAAAACCCCAAAAACTTGCCTTCGATCTGATACCACTGTTGTGGTATAAACCAACCTGAACATCAAATTAAAATGAACCCAAAAATTATAACTAATGTCCTATGACGAAGCAACAAACTCCCAAATGGAGAATGTCACGAAAGGAGATTATTTGGGATTGATTAATATCAATCCAACTCACCTATTCTAGAAGGTGGTAAACTATACTACGTGATCTCAACTCTCACTTACATTAAATATTTTAGTAAATATTGACTAAGCCCTAAGACCTAGCCTAACTAAGGTCCCTAAACCTTAGTAATTCATTTGATGCATTCATCACATCACATATATATCTATGCGTTCATAGGATAATTCACATTTGTATGTCCCTCAGTTTTACAATCAATACACCATATATCCTTTTAATATTTATTTGTTTCCCCCTTAACTTCCTTTATCATTTTATCAAATTCTTGAAGTGTCATCTGCATCATTATCCAAGTCCTCATGCTTGAAGTGTCCCATAATTCCTGTTATCATCTACTTTGAATCAATTTCAAAGTTATTTGCTTTTTCTCGCACCTTCGTATATGTTGATGATGGGACTACCTTCATCTTATTTCTATATTTGGGTAGTAATCCATCAATAAACCATATTTTGATGAGTTCATTTACTGGTAGCATTTGTATTTTATCCATTAATTGCTTTAATCTTTGATTATATACTTTAACATCATCATTCTTTCCTTGTTTTATGGTATATATTTGGTCAGAATTTTAGTATCGTCTCTCAAGGGGTAAAATTCATTAATAAATTCTTCTTTCATCGTATTCCATAATTGAAAGGTTGGTGTATTCTATCACTTTAGATACCAATCTATTGTGAGTCCATGTAATATGGTGGGAAATAGTTACAACCATTCATTTGGTTGACTTACACCATTTGCTTTCCAAATTGTAGTACATGTGCCAATATGCCTTACTGGGTCTTCCTTCCCTTCTCCTATGAAGGGTGGACATCTTTGTTTTCCTACTCTCATAGCTATGTTAAACATTGGTGGGGTTCCTCCTTCTTTGTCACTTTATGAAGATAGGTGATTCATTTTGTTATTCTTCATCAAATATTTATATCCTTGGTACTTTGTTTTCGCCAACTAGTCATCTTCCTATTTCTTCTGTGTATTCACTTTGTGACCTCCTTCATAAGTATACTAACTATGGTGCTAGTATTCCTTCTTGAGACCTCATGTATTTTTCTCTAGTGCCTGACTCTCATCCTCTACATCCCTTGACAAATTTCCTACCACTTTTTAGGTGTCACCATCCACTCATCGTATCCTCACACACCTTCTATGTCAACTTCTTCCCTTACGCTAATGTCTTCTTTGACTCTCGGTGGTCCTTGTACTCCTTCCATACTTAACAATAATATTTCCTACCTTTCAATGTATCTTTCATCTAAAGTCCATACTTGTTCTACTAGAGGTTAATTTGTTTCTAAATATTTATTGTGCATATTATCACTTTGAGCAATCTATGTACTTGTTCTTATTGGGATTTGCTCCTCTCTACAATCTTGTTCATATCTTTGCAGGCTTATATTTTTCATTCGCCCCTATTTCCTCCATGCTGATTACTTTTTTATCCTTTGTTGTTCTCTACAATGACAATATAGGTTTTTCTCAACAACAACAACAATGATGCCAAATGTAGCATGTGTGGCCGTATTCTTGTGAGGGATGGTGTGATGATAAATTTCAAGATGGTTTCTAGAGTTTTGTATGCAAACAGGGCAATTATATAGTTGTAAGATTCTAATTGTACAACTCTACAAAATGTGTATGATTGTACAATCAAACACACAATTAGCAATGATTGTACTATTTACCAAAATGTTCAATCAACCAAAATTGTTCAATTAGTAATTTCTCAGTTGTATCTATCATGTATTGCAATTGATAAATTGACCATTAACTTATTTCAACTACAAACATACAATGAAGTTATCTAGGTCAAATTGGGATGGTAAAGGACTGACTATATAGTTAGGTGGTCCACCTATACAATTTACCAAACCCATAGTAACCAAAACTACTAAGTTCAATAATTTTCCTAATTGCACACCGGTTATAGGAATATCATTTCCATAAGTTATAAACATCAATTAGGCATATTATAGTCTCACAATGCAATTCCTGCAATAACTCATGGCTAATTGTATGGTTCTTGGGTATGGTTATCTACCAAAATTATGGAACTAACAATATCTACAACAATGATCAATTACCATAGATAATATCCTTATTGAATATATAATTCATTCCCATTACATGCATACATAGATCTAAGTTAAATGTAACTCATATTCTCATGGTTGCTCCATACAATAATTGTACAATGCAATATCACACACAATACACAAACTGCATCATAGAATCAATAATATTCTCCATTATTGTATCTATACATAATTACATGAATAATATGAACATCCACAATTTCCATCATTTACCATACATATCAACAATAATTTATATTCTCTATGCACACTCTAAACAACAATAACAATACACAAACATCATGAATGAAACCTCTACAAAATTTGAATGAGGGGCTTATAATGCCTGCCCAGGCCGTTCCAAAGTGGTTCTTGAGACAACACATCATTCACAACGACCACCCATAACTTATTATATTAACAACTTTATTATATTTTACTAAGCTCTAAGTTTGATTTTTATCAAATTAAATTTCATCCACATGTCATTTAATTTATATTTCATTTCATTTTTATTTCTTTTCCTACATTGTACATTTACTCAAAATTGTCCAAATCCCTACATTGAATGATTTTATTTTTATTTTTTATTTTTTTGGGAGGTGGATTTGCTGCCTACAGATAGTAGACTTGATTTTTTAACCCCCTCCCCAACCGTCACAAAAAAAATAAAAATAAA
The DNA here is from genome assembly GCA_028583015.1 of Wollemia nobilis. Classification (NCBI taxonomy): domain Eukaryota; kingdom Viridiplantae; phylum Streptophyta; class Pinopsida; order Araucariales; family Araucariaceae; genus Wollemia; species Wollemia nobilis. The sequence goes on from JAQPPZ010005042.1 coordinate 24,267, forward strand.
AACAATTTTAACCCCTTTCAAATTTTAAGCTATTTGCTCATTTTCTCATGATCACATATATGGGTTTGAAACTAATATCCAATGTAATTAAATAAAACTACACATTTCATTAAATTAATTTTAAACCTCATGTTTGATTGAAACTTTAAACCTTTTATAATAGTAACATCATATGAAACCTTTGATATAAAAATACATATACATTAATGTGGCATATCTCCATTAGTTAATAAGCTATAGATATTCCTAAAGATCAAATTTCACTATGATTTTTCATATTTTTTAAGTTCGGATTTAAATTGTATAGCCAAACCAAAATGTCTATACATGATAAATTTTTAAGATATTTTTTACATGTAGTGAATTCTCACAACTTTCAAAAGGAGAAGGCCTTAGAAAAGTTTCATAAGACAAAATCAGCTAAAGGTTAAGTGGTAGACATGTATGAGCCAAAGTTCCAACCAAAATTTTTGAAATACAAAGAGAGGAAGAAGGTACGGAGAGCAAATATTTTCAAATAACAAAAGTTTTGATTGAAAGCAATGATACTTTTGATAGCTTCGACGAGAAGGAAAAAATATTTTGATGGCATGCAACATATGAATCGAAAAAGTTGGAAGGATAAGACTCTCAAAAGGCACAAGAAGGGAACAATATCCAAAGATCAAGAGTATTGAAAGTTTTGATAAAAGAAAAAACAAAATGTTTCAAGCAACAAATCAAGAAAAGGTGAATGACATAAAACCATGGTAGTTGGGTCATCCATTTTTTTTGAAAATGAAGATAGGGAGGATCAATCATTTGATTAATAAAAGAAGCCATGAAATTAAGGCACATGCATACTTATCAAAGGTAGTCATTGAGCTCATAAAGACAAGGGACTTCAAGATTATCTACCTGCACATCTTAAGCCTCACAAATCTAGAAGAATGGTTGACACATTAAAATTGATAACATGGGACACTACAGTAGGAACAACCTAAAATCTAGAGCATTGATTATAGATATTTACTACACCCAAATTTCAATAATCCCCCAAAAATATGGATGTCAATTATGTTGATAACAACTCATCCAAAGGATTGGAACCATCCAATATTATTGAGTTAAGATCCAAAAAACTAGCATCTTAAATGGAGATATGACTTGACACTTAAAGGAGCAAGCATTTTGAAATATTTGCAAGTTTTAGGAGGTAAACTCTCCCTATTTTGTAATCTATATATAGTAGTTAGATTAGCATAGTGAAAGACCAACGAGTTGTGGAAGTTATTGTATAGATCTCCCTTAATTCTCTTTTTATAGTAGTATAACCATATCTAGGCAGTCTTGCAAGCAACCCAAACCCTTGCTTTTGACATAATATTTGTGATATTTTTATTTTCATATATATGTTTTGAAGGCTTATGTGACTATTTGGTTCTCATGCCATATTTTGTATCCTTTATGTGTGTATGCTTGTACTTTATTCTATACTTATATATGTCAAGAAGAGGAAGTGTTCACGCTAACACATTATAGTCAAAGTTGTTATGCAAAGGGATATTATTTGATCTTTGGTGCATGAACTCTATTAAATTAGGTTTTTTCCTTTTAACTATCTTTTTTTTCACTCCTTCTAACCCTTTTTCCCTCAAGCTGCTATATTAGGATAAAGGAGGAAAAAGAGCATTGAAGATCACATATTAACAACGATACAACCTTATAAAAACTCCTAGAGACCTCTGATTAAGCTAAACCCCATGCTCTTGACATTGGCCCTACTATGCCACTCCATGCAAGGCATGATAGTCCTAACCATAAGACAATTGGAGAGGACAATAATTTAATGGGATGCCTGGTGGGGTCTCATTGATTTATCATTGGTCCTAAATTCATAAGATGAAACTGACTCTGAATCTGGTGAGGTTCTTTGCTTATCTACTCATTGGAGCATTTGAAAAGTCACCTAGTGACACCATTTTGAATAATCACCCAAAAGAATTTGCTATGATGAACACCAAATTGGGAATCTTATGAAGGTCTCACTTTACTTTCTTGAAGAGCACACATTTTATTCACCTAATGACTCCACTCCAATTAAAAGACCCAAAGGAATCCTTTGTTGTTGCCAACCCATAAGATCTAGTACCTTTGCTTAACACCATTCCATAAAGAAGAAGAACTAGATGCCAAAACGTAGTCACTCTACCACTTAGATTATTCCTTTATTGGAACAATAAAAGCCCATTATGGTCCCCTACACCACCAAATATATAGGGTAAAATTATAGCATTTGCTCTAGGTCTTATTATACTATACTAAGGAAAATTCATTAACCCCACTTAAGAATCTGCAAAATATGGTTTGTCTATACCATTTATTTAATATCACAAAGAAAAATGTGGCCCTCAAGTTACTAGTAGCATCACTAAAAGGCCAATCTCATGAAAGCTACTCCTTTATACCTACACATTCAATTGTTAGTTGTGAAAAAATTGCTGCCCAGGTCATGAAGAACTTTAAGAAAGTGGAGGGAATAGTTATCCAATCCAAGGTGGACCTAATCCAAGTGGAAAATCTACCTTCTAAACCTTTGCTACCATAATATATAAATATCTAGTTAGCACTAGGCATGCAACCTCATATTCCCTAGATGACTACATAGACTCCAAGGTAGACTACTTAAAATTCTATCATAGATGCCACTTTGAGTCCTAGTACTACAAAATTGAATCAAATAATGGTAATATGGAATGGAGAAGAAGACTACATGGTTATTGACGGGACCAGGGCCTTTGTCAGTGATGGACCATAAGAAAATCCAACATCCATATTAGAAAACTAGTGGATAAAGAAAAACAAAAATGGTAAGAAAAGATATCGAAGTCCACTAGATTTAGCATAGTAAAAGAACTAAAGGAGAATTCATTAGGAGTTAACATACGTAATTCTCTATGATTCCCAAGAAATTTTCCAAGAAGGGCACTTCTAATCAAACCCAAATATCTCGTCTAGGGAGTAGCTCAAAGTCAACGGGGCCCCAAGATGAATGGGACCCTGGACCAAGCTATCAAAGTGGTGGAGGATATTTGGGTAGTATCACATGGGATTCTAAATATCTTGGTCACCAAGAAAATGGTGGTAAAAGACCTACCCCCATCATTTGGGCTACACTTGACCAAATATTTTATAGGAGAGCTCAAGGGGCACATATCCCCAGATCACACTCACATGAAAATTCCATACTAGGGAAGGAAGGTCCAACTAGATACAAAAGGGACCCATCACAAGGAGAGAATGAAAAAGTAGATTGTCCATTTAGCTAGTAGTGGTCTTTGATGCTCCCATATAAGGATCAAACAACATCTAGAGCATTAGAAAGAGCTAATACCAAAACCACAAATGAGGGATAAATTTCTCATGCTTAAAGTTAACACAATAGTTTGAATGGGCATGAGAACTCAACACTCACCAAATAAACCACTCACCCACTTCTAGCTACAACAAGTCATATATTCAAGGTAATAAATAGATGGGAGAGATAAAATTTTGGATCAAGTTGGTCTAGGTATTGTAAATTATGATGAAGGAACTTCATGTGAAGCACTTGACGCAAAAATGTGCCAAAACCATGTACTATAATGTAAATATGAGATATTTATAAATAGAGCTAATAAAACTATGTCTCATTGCCATTATATGGATCTAGTGAGGGTATGCATAGAAGGGAAAAACAAGTCAAAGTAATCCTAAATGATAAATCTTGGAAAGAGAATTAGGTAGTCTAAATTTTTGATTGAAAGAATATTACACAAACTTGAAGGTCTAAGATTCAACAAAACAACTAAGGAAAATTAATAACCTTCACAAATTCAAGGTAATATGACTATTTTTCATACCTTTGCTGATTCAGATGTGATTATCTCTCATTAGCCACCTAGAAGAGAACTAATAGGATTGGGGACTTCAAATAGCTTTCCCTACAAGAAAATTCTATAAAAATGGGAATGCCCTCCACCATACTTTATGTCCTCCTAAGCAAAGCTCCCCCTCAAAAACCCTTTAAGAATCACCAA
>JAQPPZ010005043.1:0-27069 GCA_028583015.1 Wollemia nobilis
CTTCATAGAAATCAAAATTGCATATAGATTAAAGTAGTTGCATATTGGCCAAACTAGGTGTATGCGTGATTTGATAAAAGGAACACATCAAAACAAATCCCAAAACCTAGGCTCGAAAACTGCCATAAAATGTTTCCTAGTGAACCCACCCAATTCATCAAAAAATCACCATAAGAAGGTACGATCAAGTACCTCTCTTCTGAGGTGTAGACCATCCATTCTCCCATTCCCCTCTGAGGCACGGATCCATCAGCCTTGAGGAAAGGAGTGCGAGAATTTTTGGGCTACATTCTTTGGTGAACCCGACGTGAAAAACATTAGGCATCTTTCTGATTTATAAAACATAAAAAAACATAAAAATTATAAAACAAAAATACAAAAAGATCATTAATCAAAATTTGCACACTTTAAGTCCATTTCATAGATGTTAGATTTCAACATAGGAAGAACTGTAACCATAGATGTTACCCAAAATTAAACATTATATCTTTAAAATCCTAAAACAAAAATGCCTAGAATCTTGAGAAGTGGTAAGCAATTAGAATCTGGTTACATGGAAGAACAAGATCAAGAAAATTATGATGATAGAGTTCAAATAGAAGATGATAGAATTTCAGAACAAAGTGAAGAGAATAATAAAGAAGATGAAATAGAAGATCCTGATGAACCTACATTAGATGAAAAAGGAAATGTTAAATTTGAGTCTCTTAGCAAATTTACCCAATTTATAAAAAACCACATAGAAGAGTTTAATCAAGCAGTACAAATTGATAATTCAGGAGAAGGTGATATGGAATCAGCCTTAGCAACTGCATTTCGGATACATACAAATCCATTATCATACATGAACTCAACAGACCAAGATAATGATCAAGCAGGACCATCTAATCAAAACATGATACCTTTAAATCAAAATGCTCAAAAACCAATGGCACAATCATCCAAGATTGTTGCTAGCAACCCAAAAATAAATCCTAAACAACAAAAACAACCATTCACATCCATGTTCACTCAAGATCTTAATCAACAAATGTCAAATCAACAAAAAGCTAAACAAGTGCAAAATACCAATCATCAACAGAAAATCCAACAAAACAAGATTTCATATCAACTCCATAATATTATTCCCACAAACACTTTACACAATAGTGTTTCAATTGGAAATCCTTACACAACAACATCAACTTATTATCAAAGACACAATAATATGGTGCAACAAAATCAATTTGGTGGACAACAACAAGGACTTGAAGCCATGGTTAAACAGTTAGCTTCTCGTCTAGACCAGATGGATCCCTACCATCCCTCATATAGTTATCGAGAGATGTGTAGTCAACCTTTGGATCCTATTGTGGTAGCTCAACCTTACCCTAAACATTTCCCTATGCCTGTCCTCTCGATATATAAAGGAACCGAAGATCCTATTGAGCATCTTCGCATGTTTAGGACAACATGTCATGATGTTTCTCATGATGACTTGTTGTTACTAAATATGTTCCCTAAAAGTCTTGGAGGCATGGCTCTAGAGTGGTATTATCAGTTACCCACTAATTCTTTAAGGAATTTTGAGGAGACAACAAAAATGTTTGTCCATCAATTTAGTGCCTACATAGAGAGGCATGTGACTATTAAAGATTTATACAACTTGAAACAAGGAAAAGATGAAAGTTTTGCTGAATTCTTGACTAAGTGGAGACAACTTTTAGGTAAATTACACTTTGCATTACCTCATCATGAAATGTTGGACATATTCATAGGTAATTTGCAAGAACAACTATCTTATGAACTTTCTACTGCTACAATAACATCCTTTGATCAAGCCATTGATTTAGCAAGGAGGGTAGAAGATGCCCTTATTAGAAGAGGTCAATTTAAGAAGAAGGATGAAGACAAAACTTCTAAGAATCAATATAAGAATAAACAAGTAGTGGGTGATGGAGTTACTGATAGTAGAAACAACTCAAATGTTAATCTTGCTGAAGTTGTAAAGAAGTTTGTATTAAAGGTTCCTGATAAACCACCAAGAGAATTTACAAGATTAAATCAGCCTTTAACTATGATTTTACCTCAATTATTGGAACAAGGCTTGATACGGTTGCCTGAAATAAGACAACCTGATACAACTGTAGCTGGATTTAGAGCTGATTTACATTGTAACTTCCATAGAGTTGATGGTCATTCAACAAACTCATGTAAAATATTGAAACACATGATACAAGATTTAATTGATAAAGGAAAAATGGAAGTAGAACAATTTCCTTCAAATAATAATGCTCAAAATAATACACAAAAACCTCAAAATCAAAATGCAAATCAAAATTTGGATATTTTTCAACACCCTTTACCAAAGCATGGTAAAGAAGTTGTAAATCAAGTGGAACATCATAATGTTCCTCATCCAACTCGATATGTGGGAACTATTAGCAGCTTTCTACCTCATCAAGATTTGCAAAAACCATGTGTAACTACTGAATCTCAAGTTACTATTAGACCTCTAAGAAGTTGTCAAATTACATATTTAGAAAGTGATGAAGAAAGTGAAACAGAGAGTGAGGTTGACATTACCTCAAATAATTCAAATAGTTCTGAAGATGAATCATATCCAATTCTTCCCATCACAGATTTAATGGTGCCTGAAGAACCATTCCCTAGAAGAGTGACTACTCGACCATCATATCAACAAGTGCTTTCAAATGAACAAGTAGTAAATGCTAGGCCACATTTTAGTTATTTGCATAATAATAATATTGTGGGTACTATTGGAACCATCACTAAACAACAAACTCAAAATCAAAATTCTCAAATTCAAACTCAAATAATGAATAAAAAATCACCACCATATTCTTCTCTACAAAATATTTATTCACCTCAACCTCTTCATAATAGTGGTATTATTCCCACTCCACATTCATTTAAAGCTATTCAATCCCCATGTAATTCTTCTTTATCATCATTGCAATCACAACTATTCCAACCTTCTTCTTTCAACACAACACATTCATCTCAACAAGGAAATACTTCTTCTAATCCTACCATGCAATCACATCATACTTCACAATCTACTCATCATCATTCTACTCACAATCAAGAAGAAAGAGATAATGAACCAATTATTGATAAAATCCTAAGAGAACTAATCAAGCATCAACGATAGGAAACCAATCAAATATTACATCCTAATGTGTCCTATCACAATGATATCACTAATAATGTAACAAAAACTACAAGTGAGCAACCTCAAGCTCAATCAACTCAATTTGATAAACAAGAAATAAATTCTTCATCCAACCAACCTTCAAGACCTCTCTTAGTTTTGAAGAATAATCCAAAAGAAGATACAAGCATAGAAAACCCATATTTAGTGTTGAAGTCTCAACCTAAAGTCTCCCTCAACATTCAACAACAATGGGACAATCATTCACATAAGATATCTCTTTTGGAACTTTTGCAAACCTCTCCTATTCATAAGGAATATTTATTCTTTATTATCTCTTTCTTTATCATCATTACAACAAGTTCTCTACTCTTTTCCTATTTATCATCATTACCACTTTTGGTCTATCACCTTTTATCCTTCATTCTCTCTTTCATTATTATTATCACATCAAGTTCTCTATTCTTTTCCTCTTTATCATCATCATCTTCTATCCATCACTTTTCTTCATCTACATCTACTTATCATTCTTCATCACAACAATCTCAAATATCAACAAATCAACTTCAATCACCTACACCACAACCAAATTGTTCTTCAAAACCTCCTTTGATTTTGAAGCCACCTTAGACATGCTATAATCAAAATCACCTTGTATAGTGTATATAGATCACCAATTCCATCATTAAAACATCAAAAACAACCAAAAAAATAAAAAGTATCAAAATTTCCCAAAAATATTTCAAAATTATTGCATTTTTATTTGTTGTTATCTTTCAAAAATTTTGAGTTATATTTTATCTTATTTTAGATAAATTCAAAAGTTATCTTGAACCATGCACTAAATTTCACAACTTTAAAATGATTTTGATTTTGTTACTTTGATTATAAATCTCTCTTGTACCAAAAGCACTATTACTTCATTAAATAATTTTGAGTTTTGAGAATGATCTTGCTACTTCTTGAACCAAGAACACACTTTTACATCTTAAAATGATTTGTTGCAAATTCGAAAAGTGATGCTACATAGTAAGTCTTAATACCTTAAGTGAAAAATTTCCCTTGCTATCCTATCATGTGCATGGTCTAGAATACTGAGAAATTGGCAAAAGGACAAGCTCCTCCCTACCCGAATAAAATCCCTTGCTCTACGTCTAATCTGAGCAAGTATCCCAAAAGAAAAAAAAAAAAAAAAAAAAAGAAAAAAAAAGAAAAAAAGAAAAATCAAGAAAAATGTTCCATTACAAAGCAATAAAATCCCCTTGTTCAGAAATGGACAAGAAATCCCTATTCCAAAAATTTGAAGAAAAGAAGGGAGTATTGAACTTGAATCCCTAGAATTTCTCAGTTATTCAAAAGCCATGAGGTAAGCCCCATAACAGGTGATTTGTGCCCAACTTGCTTGACCTTGGGTAATTCCTTTCACATGGTGATATGTCTATCACATTAGTGACCTTCTTTTGTACAGACCAATGTCCGCTTATGGATTAGCTAGCTTTTGGTAATTTGATTTACATAGTAGTTCAGTACCAATGCATGCACAAAATCATGGTTAATGAACATTTCACTTGCACACACATTGGTTCATTCAAGTTTGCTTGTATCATTACCTTACTCAAAATTGGTAAATTAACCTTACAAAGCACACACATTTGTTCCTTGAGAGATTTTGTATCATTATGTCAATCAAGATGGATAATGAACTCACTTATCACACACTGGTTCTTGATAAATTTGACTTTGTCTTTGAAATAAGTTAAAATATTTCTTTGGAAATTTGTTAGACAACATTAGTTTATCATTATTTTCATATTAACACATTACATAGATATTTCAAATTTCCAATATCAAAACAACTTATTGCAAAAATAACCTATAGTTCAAAATCATTTATCATGCATATCATTCATGACTTCGCGATGATGGTATAATTCCTAGGAATTATTCTTCTCAATTTTCACACTAGGAATTCTATGCCTAGCGCAAGTCATCTTTCCCAATTTCTAGGTCTAAAATATTTCATATTGATCAACCTTCTTAAATATGTGATACAATGATTTTCTTCATATCAATTTATATTTTAAGAATAAATAATTTCATATTATCATGCATTTCATTTTTGACTTCGTGATGATGGTATAATTCCTAAGTAATTATTTCCTCAAATTTTCACACTAGGAATTCTATGCTTAGCGCAAGTCATCCTTCCCAATTTTTCATTCTTAAATCACATTATCTTCACAACAATCTTTATCAACTTATTTTCTCAAAATCAATTTCTTTTCATCTCCTTTCATCATCATAAAGCCTTAAGATTACTCTTGAGCCCACAATATTTTGGTATTAGCAATACAAAACTTCCTCATAATAGGATCCGCTTCATGACCTAGCGAGCATCGATCTCCACCAATGGTCATATAACAACACAACATCCTTCGAGGTTCATTGCTAATCCATCAAATCTATCATCACATAAAAACATCTTTTTCAAAACACACTTTACAAAATCATTTTCCTTTTATGTTAAGCATGATCAAAATGTTCAAAAATCAAAGCATGATTACAAGAAATTATGTAACACAACCATCATAAGAAAATGTAATAAATCACCCAATAAATCACACAAAGTCACATAAAACAAAGAAGATCAATATATATATTTCAAAAATTTTGAGTTTTCCACCAAACGTAGAATTTGGTGTAAAAACTCGAGGGGGCATCCTAGTCAAGTAAATTAGTAATTATTTTTCTAAAACATCAATTTCCCATGAACTATTCATTCTAAACCATCTACTCCTTTTTGCCCATGCCAATCATAATCACTTCTACTCAAGTGTCTACACTTTTCTTTGACGCATTTATTGTTCATAAATACGCCAAAGAGGGGGCAAAATGTAGACATGAAAAATTGACTCATTTCCCTTAGTTTTCCTCCTAGAAAAGTAAGGTCATATTTGAGATTAATTTTACCTAAACAAATCCCCTCCAAATTTCCCAAAATTTATACCATTGGATAGGGCTCAAAAAGAGCTTTCCAACGGTATATTATATGTCCAATTTTGACACCGTTTGACCCCTCAAATTGCCAAAAAACTAGGTACATGTCTAACCTCTTGCAAAATCGGCAGATTTTGCACAAAATCGGGTCACCCAATTTTGTCCAAAATTGAAAATTGCCCTATTTAGCAAGGCGACAAAAATAGTTGCAACTTCTTTGTCCTTACCTAGCCAACTGCACGATGGTTGCGGGATCGGTTCGATCGATTTTTTCCAAAATAGAGGAGGTTGTAACCTTCTTCATTTTTAGCCCAACCTCTCAACCTATTCAATTCTATTTAATCCAGGCTCCTCACCCTGGATTCCTCCTAGAAATTTCATACACTTTTGCTCTGGTATTCCGCATCCTTGTGTTTTTGTAGGTTGGATTTGTGCATCGATTGGATTCGTGCAAGATCGTACCGCTCGATATCGCAGAAAACTTCCCGATATCATAAAACTGCCTGATATCGCAAAATTGCCCGATATCGTAAAAACTACTCGATATTGTAGAAAACTGCCCGATCTTGTCTGCATCAAATATTTTTGTTATCAAAGCTACTTGGGGGCATCCAGACCTCACTGTTTGCATCCTTTTCCCTATTTCTTCTATCTTAGATTATATTTATCATTTGATTAGATCATTTTAAATCCTTTATCATTGATACATTAGCTTTTATATTCATATTTCATCACTTTTTCATGAATGATCATGTATTTAGCATAGATCTACATTCAGTCATTTAATCATTATCCTTTCAAGTTCATTATTGATCATAATTCACTTCAATAGATGCATACTATTCTATAAATCTATTGTTTTTTGTATCAAAGTTGTCAAACTGCAACATCCTGTTCTGATCGGTTGAATTTCTGCATAATCGGGTCACCCGATATTGCTTGATTTCACTCGATATTGCCTGATTTCGATCGATATTGCTAGATTTTGATCGATTTTACCTGCAACAAAGAATCAAAAACTACATCAGACTTCTGGATATAGGTCAGAGTTTAAATTACTTTTAAGCACTGCATTATACATTTAAACATTATTTTCTACTATTTGTTGTCTTCATAGAAATCAAAATTGCATATAGATTAGAGTAGTTGCATATTGGCCAAACTAGGTGTATGCATGATTTGATAAAAGGAACACATCAAAACAAATCCCAAAACCTAGGCTCAAAAACTACCATAAAATGTTTCCTGGTGAACCCACCCAATTCATCAAAAAATCACCATAAGAAGGTACGATCAAGTACCTCTCTTTTGAGGTGTAGACCATCCATTCTCCCATTCCCCTCTGAGGCACGGATCCATCAGCCTTGAGGAAAGGAGTGCAAGAATTTTTGGGCTACAAAGACTTACCTCAAATCTACCTTGTAAGCTTCCACAAAAGCTCACACTCATTTTTCCACAAGTCCTCTCTAGAACTTGTCCAATATACTCTCAATATCTATCTTCAAATTTGTATTGTAATAATCCACAAAATCTTGCACCAATCTATCCACAAGTCTTCTCAAAGACTTACCTCAAATCTGCTCAACAATTTCTCACTAGAACTTGTTCAATCTACTCAAAAAGTCTTCATTAAGACTTACCTCAAATCTGCTCAACAAGTCTTCACCAAGACTTACCTTAAATCTACTCAAAAATTCCTCACTAGAACTTGTCCAATCTACTCAACAAGTAGTCACCAAGACTTAACTTAAATATGCTCAACAAGTCATCACTAGAACTCATACAATATCACAAAAACATATAGAGAATTGTTAGAGACTCAATATGCTTTACACTCACAATAATGATCAATCACTTTCAATCTCTTTCTCAAATCATTTTGGAATATAGAACAATTTTTTTCACAGAACTAGAACTATCACTTCAACACTTCCACTTGACTAGGCTCAATCAAATCCACTCAATCAATCACTCAATGAAATACTCCTTGCTCACAAACCCTAGTCCAAGCATATGAACACTCAATAATTTCCAAAAATACTTATCAAACAATCTCACATAACAATGATACTGATGATCTTACATAAACCCTAGTTCTAAGATAGTTCTCAACTTCATATAACAATGATACTTATGTTCTTGCTCAAATCCTATTCATGCACATGAAGTTTCATTCAATGTTTCCAACAATGCTTATCAAACAAGGTTTTTATCAACAAATCTTACTCAGAAAACCTTTAACAATCAAACTCAACATTGCTTATCAAACAACCCTTTTCTCTCCAACTTAGCATTCACAACATCCAAAAATCACTCACGAGGAAGATGTGCCCATACCTTTTGTTTGTTGAAGAATTGACCTCAAAACTTGTCTTAAACGTAATTGATGCAACCTCTAATTCTTGAAACTGGTGCTTAATAACCTTGAAAAGAAATCAAATATAAAATATCAACTAATGAAATTTTGCACATTTTGTTGGATACTTTTTTATCTCTAGAGATGATGATGGTGATGGTAGCTTTAGTCACTTAAATTGTTGTTTTTTGTAGATGACATTGCAGCTCTTCTAGGCTATTAAAAAACAACTCTATTGTTCACATTTTTGCAGCTTTAACACTCTATTAATTTGCTTCCCAATACTGTATTTTAGTGGCTTCAATACTTATTTTGGATGTACCTCTAAAATCTGATCTTTAGAAGCTACTAACACTGCCCAAATTGTTGCCTTTTTCTTGTCCTCAAATCTGAAAATTTTCATATTGTAAAGCAGTTAATACCTTCACTAAAATGCTATCCTTGAATTCTAATTTTTTTTTTTGGATACTCCTCTAAATTGCAGCTGAGATATTCACTCAAAAATCCTTCAATGATAGTCCCCAAATATCTTAGATTTGGTGATTCTTCTATCTACTTTCCTTTGCATAATTCTTCTACCTTGGGCTTGTTGTTAGATGGTGATAATTATCCCAATTTCTCCAATGAATTATCCTAGGAAATTCTTCCAGTGAGGCTCACCAAGCCTTCTCCTAGTTTCTCCTTGAGACCTATCCAAGGTCTTCAATACTGCAACTTCTAGAACTTCAATGAGACCTTCCTTGATCCCTTCAATCTTCAACTATGGAGTTTTACAATGATATTTCTTCCTTGGATCTCTTTAAACCACTGCTATTGAAATCTTGTAATAGGTCATTTTTTAGTCCTTATCAATACTCAATCTTCTACTATGGAAGTTCTTCAATAGGGCATTCTATGGATCTCTTCTTCAATGTGAAGTTTTCAATATTAAATGGAGATCACCAATCTCCAATATTCACTAGGACTCTTCTTCTTGGGTCTCTTCTTTAATGGGGTCATATTTCTAAGACCTCTTCCTTGATTTGAAGTCTTCAATATGTCTTCCTTGGCCACTAGATCTCTTCTCAATCTTCAATTTACAAATATCTCAATGGGAAATTTCTCCTTAGGCATCCAAATCCTAAATCTCTAAAAATTTTGCAACAAAGAATTAATCCTTGCATGAGGAAAGTACATTGACTTTTAGGTAATGAAGATCAAGTTCTTCTCTATATGTTGTAGGAAGCTTCCTAACTTCTAAGAGTTAATTTCTACAACAAAAATATTAGAAATAGAAAATTTTATAAATATGTAAAACCAATCTTCACTAGTTGAATTGTCAATCTAGTGGATTAAATGTTGAGTTCTAGTCTTCACAAGTTTTTTTGCAAGTTTGTGGAAAAACTCTAGCCAATAATTTTTAGAAATCTGAAAATGAGGTTTATAATTACCTCTGAATCACTCTTGTGGCTTTCCCTATTTCCTATTGATCTACTTAGAGCTTCTTCTATCAAACAATATATTATGGTGGTGTTTGCATGTAGCAGTGCACATAGGTGGATCCATTTTGCAAATACACAAAAATAGCAATGGTGATCACTTGTGGTTTTCCTTTGATCTACCATGTCTCTGATACCATTGTTAGCTTTTGAAGATTTAAAATCAATGAAATGCAACCACAAGTATTTAAAGCATGCAATATTATAGCTATGATAATACCTAACTAATATGCATGAAAATATGATAGAAGACTTGATACAATGTTGTAGAAATGCTCATATAAGAAAACTTATAAAAATACAATGCTCCTCTAATGGAGTTTACAACTCCTCCATATTAGCAAAATGGAGCTACATTGTGACCACTACTACTCTAACATATGCACTCAAAAAATCCTCTCTCACTTCTATTCTATGAAGAACTATTTATAATGAGCTGCAAGTCTTTTCCTTCTAGACATCTCACTATTCTATTCTAAGACTCATATACATGTGGACTCATGCACACTTAAAATCATTGCACATTATTACACTTATGAACTTATTACATTACTTTAATGAAGTACTTAAATCCTAATATAATCCTAATCTAAATATGTACCCATGATGGTGCATTAGTGACGAACCAAATAATATGATATATTCCAACATACCTAATGTTTAACCTTAATGTATTACCTTATTTCTCTTTATGCACTTAATTGAAGTACTCTATGGTTGGATTTCTTTTGTCTCTTTGGTATAACTATGAGAGAAGTGTAAAATAATTCCAATTCCTTTAAGTAGATGATGAACTACCTTTTATACCCCTTAATAACCAATAATTTAATGTTTCAAAATTCAAATAATCTATTTTTGGTGTAGTATACCTTATAACTCCCTAATTTGGAATATTAGAGAACAATAATATTGGCAATAATAGAGTTTTAATTTTCCAAGTAGAAACCCTTATATCTCCTATGGTATTTAATTGCAAATATTAACCTATTTAAATTTACTTTCAAATGTATGGTTGATTTTGCTATTATTTCCAAAGTAAATAATAGAAGAGTTTCAACCTTATACTATACTCCTTATAACTCCTTAATGATTTTGCTATTTTGTAAGGTAAAAATTCTTACCTTTATAATGCTCCAACTCATAAATAGAGAATGTTGGACATTGTTTTATTGTGCACTGCTCTCCTTCAATGATAGATGTATGCCAATGGTAATGAGTCTTTAATGCTACTTTGACCCTTTTAGAAGCCTTAAATTCAATTCTTTTAATATTATATGCTCCTCTTTCACTGCATATGGATATTATTTCCTACTTGCTATGAATACACTTCTCTCCACCTTGAGTTTGGGTCCTTTAAATAGTACGGACACCTTTTGATGTTGGACAAGTGTTGCTTGGGAGTTACATTAGGTTCTTTCAACGATCATTCCTCCTTGCAATACATTGATTCCCTCAACACTTGGTGTATACATTGCTCAAATATGAGGATGGTAGATAGACATTATAGTCTCTTAGAATATTGGTCAATGAGTCTTCAACACTCTCATCTAGCTGAAATTATTATTACACCTTTCACTCCTTCGAAATATGCCCTTAACACTTCCAATATGAGTGTTATGTCTATTCCAGATGTCCTCTTCTTGCACAGGCATTATGTAATACTCTATTTTGATCTACCAAGTGGCACTTGCATATGAGAACATCTTAAATATTTTATTTCCTTCAATATTTATTCTCTAGTGGGTGTAACCTGTGCAATCTTGGCTTTAAAATTTTTATCCTTCTTTCTAGTGAGTGCAAGATTTTGTGTTTTCCAATAGATGATGATGATATTATCCTCAAGGTTAGCTCTAGCTATGGTATTTTTAGGATGCTCTAACACTACACTTTTGGTAGGTGATATGGCTTCAATTGATGGTTGCTCTTGGATACTACGATCACTCTTTTCCTAGCAGGTGATTCATCTTCAATTGATTATGGATTTTGATAGATTTAGCTAGTAGTTTGTCCAAGTAATCAGTTGGGTAATGTATCCCCTTATTTTCATCTTGATTTTACATCATTTAAGTTTAGTTATACTTATATCTATCTAATTTACACTGAGTGCTATACCTCCCTTTATGTGTCGTAAGCTCTTATTATGCAAGTGTTGATATGGTGTTTTTATACACCTTTGAAAACCAACTTATGAGCATTTTTTTATCGATTGATATCTCTGCCTTGATATCTTCCCCCTTGACATCGATGTTGTGGTTGCTTGATGACTATACAATGCTATCCATTGTAATACCTTTTAGTGGCAATAAATTTGTCCTTCTATTATTTTTTAAAGGACAATAATGGTGCTCCTTTCTCATTGTAAATATATAGTTGTAATAGTTAAGATAGTGTACATTAACTTGCACCAAGTTTTGGAATGAAAGTCTCTATTTCCAAGCTCTCTAACTTCTCTAATAAAGTAACTTCTTGAGAGAAAATTATGTTGCCTTCCTTACTAGGCAACACTAACCTCTAATTTTTGCACTTGGATAACTTAGTAAGAATGAATCCATGTTCTCAATCATGCAACTAATGTGCTATTCAAGAGGTTTAACTTTGCACTAATAATATCTCCAAGCTTGATGCTCTTAAGAATAATAGTAATCTCACCTTATTGCTCCTATAAATGGATCCACTCCTTGCAACTTTTAATTTTAATATGGTGCTTAATGAATCTCTAAAAAAGATGTAATTTTAGAGTTCAATTAATGAACCTTTTGCACCCAAGTTTCTTACCTTCCAGAACATTTGAATATGGTTGTTGTCTTGATGATTTGATTCACCAAGTTGCTACCCTTGACTAGATGAACTTGTAGCTCTACTTGGCTATCCAAAATAGTTCTCTAACTCCCATTATTTTGGGTTTATTTTCATATGGCGATAATTGTCCCAAATTTTTCTCTATAAAGAACTCCTCCTTCAGTTTGTAATGGAGTTCCAATATTCTCTTAGACTCTTTTCTTCAGGTCCCTTTGTAGCTCTGATACCAATGATGGTTTTAGAACTATTATGACTGAAGAAAAGAAGTATCACTTTGTATTACAAAGAATGAAGTGTTACAATCAAGAATGGATCTTAGAGTCCATTATATAGGAAGATAGTTTCCTTGGCCCTTACTCTACCTAGAACTTATGTACATGTGGACTACATGCACATTTACAACTTGCACATTGACACCTATGCATTTATTACTTCTTCCCCAAGTAACCACTTAACATAAGATACAAGTAATCTAATAATTAACATGTATCAAATAATGTAATATACTCTAACAACACTTCCTCATCATAATATATTTATGTATGATTTCAAGTCTGGCAAACGGTAGGTTGTCTTTTTGACTATTTGTCATCACAATGTTATAAGGAACAATGAATATTTTAACATGTTCACCATTAATGAAGAAAGTTGATCTTCAACAAGTTATTTGTCATTCTTTACATGCAATCTTGAAGTACTCAATTTTTGCAAGTCTTTAGAAGAAGATCATGTATAAAAGATCTCAGATCATAGCTCATATTCTTTGGAATAGATCATGTATAAAATATCTGAACTCGACATTCCAAGACAACAAATTTAAACTTGACAATGTTTATGTCTTCTAATTAGGAATTTAAAAAACAAAAATCTAAGACATATACCACTATACCAGTTATTTTTTATGTATTTTTTGTCTGATGATATTTTTACATTGTCAACCTTATCTTCATCTTTGTTGCTTCCCCTCCTTTAATCATTACTAGTTCATTAATTTTTCTTCATGTTGCTCCCCATTCCTTCTAGTATTCTATTGAACCTTTACCCGTTTGGATGATGATTGAATGCTTTCTTTGAATAGTATTATTTCAAGTATATTGACATCTTATATTGAGTGCTCATTAATATTTGTCTTGCATTTTGATTATTGTCTTCATGAACCTTTTTTTGTTTTGCATTTTGATTGCTTTCCTCATGAACCTTTTCATTTGTTTGAAGAGAGGAGGGAATTGGTATAGTTGTACCAACAATCCCAAGAGAAGAGAATTTTCTAGTTGTACAAACCATCGACTATAGATCTGAATCATATGAAATCACAAGTGTAGGAGGAAATATTAAATCAAAATTTTCTCAAGACCCACAATCGACCTTGGTGGGAAAAGTTTCAAGGATTACTACACCTAGACCAGAATGAAATTAAATTCAATTTTTTCTCTTTTGGCCATTGCTAGACTTAGTTCAATTATCATAGTAATGCAGGAAAATGATGAGTTTATATTTATTTTAGAGGCATAGAAAGTGCCTTTTGTTTTCATGTTTAGGGTATGCATGGAAAATAAAAGGTGATTTTTAGGTGAGATATATTTTTTAATGAGGTCATCAAAGGGTAGTTTTAAACTGCCCTCTTAGACCTAAGATGACAGTTTAATACCACCCTCTTAGGGGACGTCCTTAGAGGGTAGTTATAACTGTTATCTTAGGTCTAAGAGGGTGGTTATGAACCACCCTCTTAGACCAACCTCCCTCTTAAACCGTAAGAGGGAAGTTAAAAACTACCCTCTTAGAGCCTAAGAGGGTGGTTTAAAACTATCATCTTAGACCCTAAGAAGGTGGTTTATAACCATCCTCTTAGGGTTTAAAAGGGTAGTTTATAATTGCCCTCTTAGGGTCTAAGAGGGCATTTTTAAACTACTCTCTTAGGGGCTAAGATGAAAGTTTTAAATCACCCTCTTAGGATCTAAGACGATGGTTTTAAACCACCCTCTTAGATCCTAAGAGGGCTATTTTTTGAGGTGGTTTTTAACCATCATCATATACGATCGCAGATGAATAGATTCCATTAAAGGTCTTTAAGGGTGGTTAAAAACTTATCTTAAATACTCTTTTTGGTGTAGTGGGATAAGGATTTGATGGTACTTAGACCAAAGGTCCAACTTGGTAAAATATTGCACCCCATATAGTCCATCTAGTAAATTATCAATTGTTGGTATGGGGAATGTATCCATGACGATGATATGGTTAAGTTCAACAAATTCTACACACATCCTCCGTGACCCATATTTCTTATGTACTAAAAATATTGGAGCTAAAAATGGACTTGTATATCAGTGGATGAATCATGCATCCAATAACTCATTTACTATATTCTTGATCCCATTTTTCTAATGGTAGGGGTACCTATATGACCATATGTTTAGAGGAAAATTCCTTAGTACCAAACTATTCCTATGATATTTTGGTTGACTAGTGGGTATTTGAGTCTACTTCTAGACTTTTTTTTATTCTTGGTGAGGATGGCTATAAATCGAGGGATACTTTTTCAACCTACATGGCACACAACTACATTTGAAAAACCTTCCAACTACTATCCTATGATACTTTTTACTCATCCATTAAATTTTATGGGATGCTATGAGCTTGGTTTTTCCATCATTTACTTCTTATATGGTGTGTATCTCATTATTGATAATGAACTAAAACCAAAGTTTCAAGAAGTTCCGTAACACTAGCCCTAGAGTTCTCAACCAAGGGAAGCCCAACATAATGTCCATGCCTCTAAAGGAAAATATGAAGAGATTAAATTGAAATTGGTAGTCACCTATGGATAGGTAAGCATTCTAATATTGCCTTTTATAGGTCATGATATCTCCATTAGCAATATTAACGTTAGTTTGGTCTTGGCTATAGATGAAGTAATCTTCCCTTTTTACTACACTAGGATCTATGAAGTTATTTGCATTGATAATGTACAATAATATCAGCACCTTGTTCCCTTTAAGAAAACCCTAGACTATCATACATTGGGGTGTCAAAATTCCTATAATAACATTCAAGGAAAGGTTAGATGCCTATTCTATGGGTTCATCAAATAAAACTACTTTATCCATTGAATCTAATTGTTCTTTTACTAAAACTACAAACTTATACCTTATGTCTACAAAAGAGGATGAAACACTACTCATGTCTAGAAGGTAGAGGAATTATGTCTTGCATTTATGTCCTATGGCCCATTTTTCACCACAGTTATACCAAAGTCCCTTGACTATATGATTTGTTATCTCCTCTAGTGTTAGACTCTTTACTATTGGAGGCTTTGGAACATTACTATTTGTGGGTGTATGGATTTAATTTGGAATTATAGGGGTCTAGAGACCTTCTCATTAGTATTCCATTTTATTTCTACAAGTTTAGCTAACCTTGTTCAAGTCATGTATGTGGTCAATTTGATCATTTGCGCCTCAATTCAGATTTATTCTTTAAGACCACTAATGAAACACATCTTAAAAAAATGTTAGAAAGTCCTTATGTTCTATTAGTTAGCTTCTCAAAAGTTGTAATATACTCAGGTACTATTCCTATATATCAAATATTGGTGAGGACTCTAATAAAAGTTTTAAACTCAAAAGAGTCAAAATGACCAAGGATTTAATTCTTGAACTATATCCAACCAAGGTTTGGTACTTGTTTGCACAACCATTGATATCAATGGAGTGCTTCAAGGTCAAATTGGAAGGAAACCATAAAAATCCAATAGCTTATGGGAATCTCATGCAGCTCATACCATTGTTCGACCTTAATTAACCAACTTTGTGGATTTATCCCATCAATCCTTGGAAAATCTATCTTGGGAATTTTAGGAGTCATGCTTTTATGGTTTCTTGAATATTTATAGTTATCCTTAATCATGGCCCTAGAAAATTTTGACCTATCAATTGCTTTACCATTATAACCTTTGGGGCTATTTTTAGTCTATCCATCAAAATTTGAATTGTTAAGCTTAAGCACTTCAATGTCCTAGCTCATTAAGTCTTGTCTATGTTTGAAATCTATGACCAGACTAGTAAGGGTAGATATATGGGTAGAAATTTTGTTTATGGCATCCATATTAGTGAGTTTTTCATCCATATTATGCATTCTAACCTCCATTTATTGACTTCTAATATTTGGTGGTATTTCCTAAAATTAGAATTGTTATTTTTAGCATGTTACTATTTTTAGTAAGGGCCCCAAAAAGTGCATGGGTGTTATATATCAAAATCATTAGATTGAAAAGGTAATCAAAATAAACTATACCATAAAAATGATGTTTTTTTGTTGTTTTTTTTTTCTTCTTGGATGATCACACTACCCGAAATAGAACTAAGCTCTTTAACCCTTTATAATCCATGATTTATGTCCTACTAACAATAAATTCAACACAAGTATGAAACTACCACAAGTAAAAATTAGAAGAGGGAAGTACTCTAGGCTGAGGTGTGTGTACTTCCCATAGCCCTCTAATATACTATTTCTACAATAAGTGAGGGTAATCTTCCTGAGTGCTATTCTTGGTGCACTATGGATAATTATAAGGCTAATTGGCTTTTTATATCTGAAGGTTTGACTCAATGTTCCTAAAAAGGATCTCCTAATATATGCAATGTATGTGGGATCTCAAACCTATATACAAGTATTTTCTAAGGCTTAGATATTAGATTTTGATCACCCTTCACTTCAATAGATGCTTTATGGACAATCTATCTTAGCCAAAAATGATAGTGCCTATGTGGTATTTGGAACATCGTTTCCAACCTATAGGCCTAGGCTTGAATAAAAACCATTTTGATCACAATAGAAAATTACCACACCCTAGAAAGAGCCCTGATACTACTTGGAATGAACCGCACCTCTTGATGTGAGTATTTCACCCTTTGTATCAAAGATGATTCTAACTATAAATACAAAGACTAAAGACAAAAGTAGGATTAATATTGCATTTTCAATCATAGTAGCATTAAATAAATATAGCATGGGAACTTAGAACAATAATTAATTATAAAAATTCAAAACAAGAGAAATTAATATCACTTGAATCTTTGAGGGGGCAACCTCTTTACCAAAAAATTCCAAATCTTCTCTAATTCTATGAAGGCTACATTCTTGCCTTTTTATACAACTTACAAACATATTTTTTGACTATTATATGTCAATATTCTATGATAGTATTCTATGATAATATTCCCTTATGGTTACATATATGATTCTATGACAATTATATATGTGATTCTATGATAATATTCTCCTATAAATTCCTAACTTGATATGTGGCCTTCTTTATATATGTCATATGTAAAAAGGCCAACATGGGTTACATTACGGGGTACATAAAAATCAACTATAAATCTTGATGAGGGAGTATCCAAAAGCATACAAACATAAAAAAAGACTCCAATAGATCAAAAAATAATATAGGAATAAGGCCATTAAATAAAATAAGGCAATATTAATAAATTGAAATTCTTTAATAATAATTCTACATTTTTTGTTGGAGATCCCTATAAAGAAGATTCTAAAGGGAGGAAAAATTTTGATAAAAGGTCAAAAAGGTATAAAACAACATTTTTTAGTTGAAAAACTTATATTAATGATATAAAATGCAATATATACAATTATAGGGCTCTAGGCCTTACAAATCAAATTGCTGAAAATCTACCATGGACCAAAAAAAACATAATATATCTAGGACAATCTAAGTAGATCCCTCAAAGTAATAACTCTTCATAACCGCTAAACACAAAAGAACATCATAAGTGGTATATCAAAACCCTACTTTTTTTGGATATGTGTTTGTTTTTTATTAACCTTAGAAATACACAATTATTACAATCTTGGTGGTAATTCCCAAATTTGTACAGTGATAAGTTATATTGTCTTATAATTTGGATTTTGATCTCTTAGATCTAGATCAGGAAAAGAAAGAGTAGTTCTAACCAAACTCAAATTTATATTTAACAATCTAATTCTAAAGTCAGCATTAATAGGTCTCATTCAATAAAGAATATTTCTATCCCTAAAATAACCACTTGCCAAGTAAAATGGAATTGTAGCTCATTCCATAACACATCACCATATCTACTCGAATTTTTTATCAAATTAGATGGTATGTAGGTTAACTAATTTATATTCTACTTATAGAATGTTTTGAATTCTAGTTAAGAAATGGTATCTTTGAGAGAGATACATTTACTAAAAGTCCCTATTAACTCATCCTCTAATATTTTCATTGTTTGTGACATATTAGTGAAGTATGTATAATGGCTTCCTTAACATTGTGTCTCCTTAATATAAAAATAGAAGAGGCAAAAGGGAATGCACGTCCATGTTTTTATGAATTTAGTACATAAGTTTTAGTGTTGTTCTTAAGAAATAGATATATCTCTATGTAAATAATTTTCCTCTTTGTTCAAATTAACAAAAGAGAGACCATATTCATAACCAAAATGATTCTATCCAATCATCTTTTATGTGCCCATAGACATTGCCTTTCATCTAGTAGAATTTTCCAAACATCACAAGTCATATTCCTATGATCCTCCATCATCAAGGTATGGTGATCCTCATTACACCCATAATCCTCCCAACCATGTGGATCGAACAACACATTATCATTATAAGAGACTTACATCATCACAATGGGAACAAGAGCCTTACACCCTATTTTAATAGCCATAGTGACATGCAAATAAGAAGGTAAACTACATACTTTCTTTAATACACATGCTCTAAACATCCATACACCAAAAACCAATTATACACCATGAGGAATCAAACATAGATCCTCCCACATAAAAGGATATGTAAAAATATTTGTGCTACTACACAAGTTGGAGATAAACAAACAATATTGTAGAAGTTGACAATTAGGCATGCTTAATATAAATAAAAAATCTTACGATATGATTTGAAAGGAAGACCTTGTTGTTCCAAGTTAAGATACCAAGAGTCATGCCATACTTGCAAACATGAATAAATTTTACTACATTTTTTAATTATACATAAAATTTTGGATTTGCCACCAAAACTCTACATGTGCCATTTTGCCTTCTTTCAAAGCATACTAGAATATTCCAAATTTTAAAAATTAAATTTCAAATTTTGAAGGGAAAATAGACATTTTTTAGATGAAAAAAAACACTAAGAGAGCAAAATATCCAAAAGTATTGAACTAAGACCCTCTAAATATTTGTAAAGAACCCAATGGAACTGATGACTCATCCATACCTACATGGTTTGACCTATACAAACTTTTTTGTGATTGAGAAAATCTACTTCATTTTTTATTTAAGACCATGTTAGAATTTGTAATACTTCTTAGAAACATCCCAAAACATCCATTCACCACAATCATATTTAGAAAAAGGAAGAAAAGAAAAATAAAAGGGCATATAGAAGAAAAATAATACAAGATATAAACAACATGATTTTAGATAAGGAATAAGAGGTGGGTGACCATAGGCACCCCCACTAGATTTTCATATATCACACTATGAAATAAATTATTTCTCATTGAGAGGTATTTATATTGAAACCAAAACCCTAATGAGTGGTTAACCTCAATGTGACATTAATTTGACTTTGATGTTAACTAGCAATATAATAATAATAAATTACACCCTTTAAGCAAGTTTATCCATAAATATGGATTAACTAATATCAATAAGGTTAAAATATGAAAGGTGTCCTTAGTCTTACATCAATATGCCCTTAGGCTTACCCATAAATGCCCATAGGCTTACATAGAAGAATTCTTATAGGCTTACATAGAAATATGCTTGTAGGCTAACATATAGAATGTGTGTAGGCTTACATAGCACTTGCCTATGTGCTTACATGCAAAGAACCTATAGGTAGTTAGTCACTATTGGAATTGACCTCATAAGGTTAGATTATAAATATTTGAACATCATGTACTTGGAAAATTGGTTTTTTCTTATTTGGAAAATCTGATTTGCTCAAGTAGATGTACCCTTTTAGGTGATGAATATTAAATATTTATTCATTCAATATCATGATGAAAATCACTAGGGATTGATAATTCAATCATAAGCACTAACTTGAAGGGGAGTTCCACTGGATCTCTACCTTATTGATAGGGGATAGTATCGCTCCTAATGACTTGGTATGATTTGTTTGCAAGAATATTTAAGCAAGAAATGAGGATATATCTAGCTTAGTGTGGGTCGTGCATTGTGCTAATGAAAATAAAAACATATGATGGGCACAAAAATGAGGGTTCCTTAGACCCCTTGAGGATTTATACCACCATGGGATTTTCATTCCTTTTTATGCCTTGGTATATGTCCTTCTAGAAATGATGCTTAGCCCATTGAGTGCAAATTCACCCTTGTGATCATCAAATAAGTGTAGTATAAAGTGACTTGTTTGCTTTTATGAGTAGTTCATTCACTATAGTTTACCTTAATTTATTTTGAATAATATTGGCATTACACAAAGGATGAAGTAATGAAGGATATGCCTGATAGGAGGGAAAAACTTTTCCAAAGGGGGGATAGAACAAAAGGGAGAAGAAAACAAGACTTAAATAAGAATTGGAATGAAGAAAAAGGGGATTAATCATTGAGGAAGGATAATAGCAAAGAAAATATGTACAAATTTACATTTTATTTTGATGAAAATTCTTATTGCTAGATCGGACAAAGGTGTTTCCCATTTATGGAAATCAACAACATCATTCCATCCATAGTGGTAAGTTTATATGTATTTGGAACTATTATTTCTATAATATGGTAGGGACCACTCCAAAGAAAATCTAACTTTTGATGCTTCCTAGGTTTTGCTCAATCTTCATCCCATTTAAATACAAGGTCTCGTTTCATGTAGTTAATTTTAGTAGTTCACTTGGAAAATCATCTTTTGATAGCTTCCTCATGCCGGATCATCCTTTTAAATGAATTTTCTCTTTCTTCATCTAGGGGCAATAACACATTTAACATCACTTACATTGGTTCGATGTTACTATTTTAAAGTTACTATCCATAGTGTTTTAAAGGGAGTTCTAAATTGATTGACAAGACAACCTCCTTTACATAGACTAACTTATATGGCGATGACCCAATGGATGCCTTTAGTGTCACTCAATATTCCCATAGTGTCTTATGTAGCTTGGTGCATTAGTCCCTCTATGACTTGATAATATTGCTCTTTAGGATCATTATGATATTTTTTTGGTCATTTTAGCCATCTCATTATCTTGCAAATAATAATGGGATAATATTTTGAGAAAGAACCCATATTCCAAGGTAAACTTCATCACCTTATCCGCCTTGAAATAAGTGATCTCATCAATGAATATGACAACAGGAGTTTCAAATTTGATGATGATATCTTCTAATAGTTGGACCATTTTATCATGATTGGTTGATTTGTATAGGACTACTTCAATCTATTTTTTAAAATAGTTTATCACATTGAAGATCCATCCATGATTAATGCTTAATACAAGGTTTATTTTGCTCATGAATTTCAGGTGTAGAAATCCAATTTTATGTGCAAGGCTAATATTTAAATTTTTAATCCATTCATAAATTAGCCTTTCAATAAAAAATATCGAATTAAGATTCCTTGTGACCAAATTTAAAGCATTTATTACCCCAAAAATGAAATGGCTAGGGCATGGTGAAAGAATAATTAATGCTTTTGCATCATGGTGGCACTTTTTCTAAGAGAGAATGTGTTGGATATGATTGATAACATAATTTATACTATCACAACCTAGTGGTGATTTTGAAAAACCTTTTAATTTTGACATTTTCCACCCATTTTTGTCCTCCAATAGTCAAAAGGAAAAAGTGTCAGTGTGATAGCACCATCGTTGCTTTTGCCTTTTAGCACTTTTGACTATCATGAACCAAAATAAAGAAACTTGAGTTCATGTCTATTTTAGGCTACCTATCATTAATGAACTAGATCAATTTGATTTGACGCTCCTAATGAAATCCCAAGTTCAAGAATAACTAGTATCATGTTCTTCCATTAATAATTTCTTGATCTCTATTCAAATTTTCTCCAATATTTTCATATAAATGTAATTCTTCCCCTAAAGAGCCATGGCTTCATATAAAACCAATACTTGAAATATCCCAATCCATTACCTTTTCAAGGTGGCAAATATATGTTAAAATTCCATCCACGGTCTTTTGAAAACAACAAAATTCTTCCAAAATATCTCTAGAATCATAGTAATAAAGCATTATGCATGGAAATATTATGTTAAAATATTAACACAATCTTGTGAAGGTCATCCTTTTGAGTACTTAAGCTCATATTCTTACTAGCATCCAAGTCTTCAAGATAGTTTCCAATCAAGTCTACAAGCTCTCAAGCAATCATAAATGTTCAAGCATCAAGCCTACAAGCACAAGAATTCAAGTGCCATCAACAAGAAATTTATCAAGTTTTGAACAAGCTTCCAACAAGGGGTAAACAACCTTGTATCTTGTATTATGCTCTTTTCTCTCATTTACTTTTATCTCTTCCTTGTATTTATAGGTTTAGGATTTTATTTTAATGCACTTAGAGCTAATCTTGCATTTTGCATTTTCATTTACCTAATCTTTCATTTTGTCATTAAATATTCATCTTGATAATGTAAATGCATGATTTTTTGTTGTTGGACAAGGCCTCTATACTCTCGATTTAGGGTCCTCTATCATAGTCATCATAACCTTAGATCATCTTGTCCTTAATTTTGGTGTTATGCTTTTAGAAGCAAAAGCATTGTCATATCATAGGTTGGTGGTGTTATCACTCTCTATTTTATATAGAGTGAATATTTTGACATTGAGCAAAAGTGTTTGAGGCACTATCATGACTTAATGGAACTTTGACCACCCTACATTTATTTATTGTATTTTTTCATCTCTATTATTTTTTGCTTATTTCAATAGGGGCTTGATTACTATTCAAGGAAGTTTAACTATCCTCTATTAGCTTAGACAAGCCTCTCTACAATTTATTGTCTTTTTTGGTCTATTTTTTAGGTCAATTGATAGCACCATCAATAGGAAATAGACCCAATTATGCCTTTGTATATTGGTGGAACTTTTGCCTCTATGGCAAGGTCATTCTACCTCTAATATTTATAATTTAAGCATTTATGATTTAAATTCTATTTGTTGTCTATG
Organism: Wollemia nobilis; assembly: GCA_028583015.1. NCBI lineage: Eukaryota > Viridiplantae > Streptophyta > Pinopsida > Araucariales > Araucariaceae > Wollemia > Wollemia nobilis. Next base: position 23,965 of record JAQPPZ010005043.1, read on the forward strand.
TAAACTAGGTTCTATTTTCTACTTATTTATAATATAGATAAATAGAAAAGAAAGAACCGATTAGTCTTAATCATATAGGGGACCATATTAATATTCAAGCTTTAGAATTTAATCAAAATCACATATAATTTCATCTTAGACTTTGTTTGCTACATCCTCTTGCACCCTTGCTTCTTACAAGAAAAATCATTATTTCCTTCCTCATCAAAATCAAAAAGTCATTTGAGTACACTAAATTACATTGTTGCCAATGTTTTCTTTATCAGTTATGTAAAACATTGAGCACTGCATAAGCCTTGTCAAATAGAAGGATAACAAGAGGGATATTATTTTAGCTTCTCCATAAAAAGGTTTAGTTGAGGTTTGTTTATTTTATTAATATAGGGCTATATTGCATTTGTCTGATCTTCTCTTGTTTGTTGTTTATACATATTTTGAGGTCTTTATAAAGGGTTGGGGCCCTTCAAACCCCTTTTTAATCAATACCAAAAACAAAATCAAAACATCATTTAGTTTAGGCCTTGATTATTGCATTTGTATGTGCATTATGGATAGATTAAGGTTAATCTTAGACAAAGAAGTATCTTAGGAGAAATGTAGGTGTTCTTCAACTAATCCAATAAAACTAGACTTTAAGCTAACAAACTTCCCCTAGTCTCAAAGTGAGAAGAGGAGAGAGAAAAATAATTGCAAGGAGACCTTTTGTGATGCCTTTCACCTTTTCCCCATCATATTTTGGTGAACCTAAAGTGGACACCACCTAGGGTCCTAAGATTCTTCATTTTCCAAGGTAAGCCTTAAATAAAAATAAAATTTATCAAACTTTAATCAAGATCATCTAATATTATTTATTTATATTAAATCACATTAAATATAGATAATGAGAACATAACCAATTTCTAGTCCTACTAAGGGTCTTCATAATCCTTTTAGTAACTATCGTACAAGCTACTAGGCTATACTAGGTATATAGCAAGCTTGGGCCACTAGTCACCCATATAGGATCTCACATGTACTTACACCTAGTAAGGAGTATATTGTAGTGGGCTAGTGGATTCATAAGGAGTTATACTATTACCCCTCACATACCATCTTGGCCATGTATCCAAGTAGTCATTTCCATGTATCATTGGTAATCCACATATCAACTTTATCTCACTTACCAATAGGTATATAGAGAGGATTTAGGTATATAGGGAGAGCCTTGAGATATATAGGTTTGATTTGGTATATTTAGGAAATAGGATATAAGGTTGAAAATAATTTGCTCTTTATTCCATAATTAACTCTATAAACATTTTATTAATTAATTAAACCCTTCTTTCCTTCCAACCCATGGTAGAGAGATGATACCTAACCCATAGTTATACTCATTAGTTGGCCATCAACCCTAACCATTCAAATAAATGTCCTAAGGACCAACCTAATTTTGAGAACCCTAACTTTGAAGAATAATATGAGGAGTCTCCCCTTAGGGTTCTCTAAACCCTATCCATTATTATCAAGGAGGAGTGGTTTTTCATCCACTAATCAAATGAATTTCTTATGGCATAAACATATGGAAGTTGTGGAGTCCTTCCCTAGGGAAGGTCATAGCATCCTAGATGTTTTTGTAGGTAAGGGTTTGCTCTTGAACCATACCCAAAAAATTATCTCTAACTCTTTGTATTTTAATCAAGTGGATACATCCTTTGGATCCTTAAAGAAAAAACTTAATGCATTAATGTCTACGCTCATTGATTCTAATATAATTACCACTTTTGCAAATGTTGAAACACAAAAACCTCCATCCTCTTTTGATATCATTCATCTTTACCTTATGTTTAAGAAGTATTACAGAGCAATGTGAGTTTCCCTATATCTCAAAAATTAAGCATGAGTTATATTCCTAACTTAGATGTACCCTAAAGTGTTCCAATCTCTAATTACCATTCTAACAACCTTCATTCTAACCTCATAATCATGAAAATGGATTTAAATCAAAACCCTAATCTCGTAATCTCTCATCCTTTATATTTTAATTATTTCACTTCAAGTAATATTAGGATAAGTCATAAATACCAACCTCAATATTGTATGACCAAATGCATCAATATTATCCTTATGTCAATTATCGAGGTCCTATTGGCTCTCAATACATGCATTTTGTGCAATCAAATCTGGTTTCTTTTGAACTTCAAACTCTAACCTCTCAACTAGAGCTATTGAAACAACAAATAACATAATCTAAGGCTATTATATAGTCACAAGTATTATTATGATGAATTGTGCAATAAACCTCTATATCCTTTTATATCTAGTCACTATTTCCCTCCCAAAATTGAAACCCCCAAGTGCAAATGGAAGTAATATTATGTTAACCAACTTATACTATTTATAACTGGCTATGGCAATATTTATTATGATGAAATATTGCTAGTAAACATATCTACCAAGAACCATAGTGACCCTACCTTGGAACACTATAAAAAATCATAAGGTATTTCTTTAAGATTTTTAAGGATCATGTTGATATGTTCTTCAAACAATTCTCTATCTATATTGAGGTGAAGGTTACAATTAGTGACCTCTATTATCTCAAACAATCAAAATATAAATTTTATAACTTTTTTTTGAGATGGAAAACCCTTGTGGGGAGACTCCAATACGTCCTCCCATCAAGAAACCTCCTACATATATTCATAGATAACCTTAATGAGCAATTGGTTTTTTATTTAAAGATAACCAATGTATCCTCATTAGAATATTCCATTGACATGGACAAGAGAATATATATTTCCCTCTTCAAAAGAGGACAACTAAAATGAAATACCATAAATAAGTATTCCTCCCACCCAAAGGGGTTATTGACTCACACTAAACCAATTATGTTAGTGCTATGAAAAACATTTAAAATCTTGTCTTAGGGAATCCAAAATATCCAATGCCTAGGAGGAAGTACTCCTAATTGTATTAACCTCCTTTAGCCATCCTATACCAACTCCTAAAATATAAAATGGTGGAGCTTCCACCTACCAAGCCTTTAGACCTTGGAAGGGAAAAATATTCTTCGATTTTCCTCAAATAACAATGTGTCTTCCATCATGCTAACAAATGTTATTGATG
>JAQPPZ010005044.1:0-25613 GCA_028583015.1 Wollemia nobilis
AGGAGCATCCAGGGGCACCTGATGCAGAAGCATCCAGTGGCAGGAGGGCCACTTCTGAAGAGTCGACCAAGGAGGGAAGACGTCACGATTTCACGACGTGTCGTGAAATCGTGATAGAAGAAGCCGAAGGGAGCAAGGAGGAAAGTCTGTCGCGATATCGCGACGAAAAATGTGTTGTTCTATCGTGACACAAAGGAGAGAGAGGAAAGAGCGTAGAATACTGTCGCAATATCATGACAGGAAAGGTGTCACGATATTGCGACACAAGCGGAGGACGTAGCCAGAGGGAAGAAGCTGTCACGATATCGCGACAGCAAGTGTGTCACGATATCGCAACACAAGTGGAGCAGAGGAGTGAGTAAGGAGAAGCTGTCACAATATCATGACACAAAATGGAGAAGGAAGCAAGGGTGCCAAAGATGTCGCGATTTTGCGACATAAACAGGAAGAAGTAGATTGCAAGCAAATATGTTGCGATTTCGTGACATGTCACGATTTCGTGACCCGAAAGTAGAAGGAGAGTATGGAAGACGAAGATGTCACGATTTCGCAACCTGGGGAAGAAAGAGGAAGCCGAAAGCAAATATGTCACGATTTCGTGACCCAAAGGGAAGATGAAATGTAGAAGAGGAAGATGTCATGATTTTGTGACATGTCATAGTTTCGCGACCCACCGAAGAGAGAGAAGGCACAGAGGAGAAGATGTCACGATTTCGTGACATGTCACAGTTTCACGACCCGTCAAAGAGAGAGAAGGCGTAGAGAAAGAGATGTCACGATTTCGTGACAGGTTGTAGTTTCACGACCAGAAGGCGAAGAAGGAGCCAAGGAGGAAATATGTCGTGATTTCGTGACATGTCACTTTTTTGCGACAAGAGGGTGAGTGAAGGAGCCCGAGGAGGAAGATGTCACGATTTTGTGACAGGTCGCAGTTTTGCGGCCAGAAGGCGAGGAAGGAGCCAAGGAGGAAAGATGTCGTGATTTCGTGACATGTCGCATTTTCGTGACCAGAGGGCAAGTGAAGAAGCCAAGGGAGGAAGATGTCGCGATTTTGCGACATGTCGCATTTTTACGACTAGAAGGCAAAAAGGAAGCCAAGGGAAGAAGATGTCGTGATTTCGTGACATGTCGCATTTTCGTGACCAGGAGGCGCAGAGGGAGCCAGTAGAGGAAATGTCACGATTTCGTGACATGTCGCATTTTCACGACCCAAAGGAGCGAGAGGAAGCAGAGAGGAGAAGATGTCATGATTTCGTGACATGTCGCATTTTCGCAGCCCGAAGGAGAGAAAGGAGGTGAGGAAGAAAAATGTCATGATATCACGATCGAAAGAGAAAAGGACGAACAGAATGGAGATGTCGTGATATTGCGACATACTATTTCATGATTCATAAGGGACTGACAGTTACAAGGACCGTTACATATGGGGGTCATGGAGTGACATGTGGCAGCACGAAACAACACATGGCACCAAGGTGCAGAAGAAGCAGGCAAAGACCAAGAGTCATGCAGAAGGCGAAAATGACAAGAGTCGTGCAGAAGGTGAAAACGACGAGTGATGGAATTGAAATGAAGAGTCATGCGAAGGAATCGACAGTGAACAGGAGTTAGCTGGCAGTAACAGAGGCCGTGCAGGGCGAAGGCATGGAACGGTTATGGCGATTTGTATTTCTTGTAATGATGACTCAGAGGGTCGGGACCTCTATAAAAACCCTAGCAATGTAACAGGAAGGGGTGGGAAAATCGTAGATTGCAAATTTGAAAAACTACAGAAGCAAACTCGCAGAGGATCGATTTGCAGAGCCAAGGGCAGGGTGTTGGCTTGAGAGCGTGTTTTCCTTCCAGGGTAGGCAGAATAGGAAATTGCGTAGAGTGAGTTGGAAATCTGAGTCGTGCGCCAGTTTTTGTGAACCAAGCCGAGCGCTGGTGATTGTAAAGCCTACGGGCTGTTACTGTGTAGTGTGATTTCAAGTTTAATGAATGATAAATTTGGAATTACTGGGTTCACAATTTTTTGTTCTGCATCAGTGGTATCAGAGCCAGAAGTTCCTGAGTGCGCAAGCAGATTCACCGAGCGTGAGGCAGTTTGCGCCAAGATCTATGGTGAAGGGTTCTGAGGAGGTAGAGAGAGGAGAAGCTATGATCACAAGGAGAGTCTTGTTGAATGAGGAAAGGAAGCCAGACCAGAGAAACAACCTATTTTGCACGATATGCAAATGCTCAGGCAAGGTCTATAACGTCATTATTGACAATGGTAGTACTAATAACTTGGTCTCTGAGGAGATGGTTGCCAAGTTATAGTTAGAGAGAAGAAGACACCCACATCCATATCAGATCACATGGCTACAGAAGGACCATAGGGTTTGGGTCAATGAGCAATGCCTGGTGAAATTTAACATTGGGACTTACCGTGATGAGGTCCTGTGTGACATCCTACCTATGGATGCATGTCACATGTTGCTGGGGAGGCCATGGAAATTTGACAAAAGCATGGTGCATGATGGGTATGCGAATACTTACTCCCTGAAGAAAGATGGAGTGCGCCACAAGTTGAAGTCATTGAAGCCAGAGGACAAGGAGGAGTCGAAGCAGGCTACAGGTGCGAAAGCATGCAGCAGTAGTGGTAGCAGATAGTGCAAAAGTGAAGATCACTTCTCCACCAACCTCGGGTGTCTGATGCAGGAGCATCCAGGGGCACCTGATGCAGAAGCATCCAATGGCAGGAGGGCCACTTCTGAAGAGTCGGCCAAGGAGGGAAGACGTCACGATTTTGTGACGTGTCACAAAATCATGACAGAAGAAGCCAAAGGGAGCAAGGAGGAAAGTCTATCGCGATATCATGATGGAAAATGTGTCACGCTATCATGACACAAAGGAGAGAGAGGAAAGAGCAGAGAATACTATCACAATATTGTGACAGGAAAGGTGTCGCGATATCGTGAGACAAGCGGAGGACGTAGCTAGCAGGAAGAAGCTGTCGCGATATCGTGATAGCAAGTGTGTCGCAATATCGCGACACAAGTGGAACAGAGAAGTGAGCAAGGAGAAGTCATGATATCATGATAGAAAATATGTCATGATATCGCGACACAAAATTGAAAAGGAAGCAAGGGTGCCAAAGATGTCACGATTTCATGACACAAACAGGAAGAAGGAGACTCCAAGCAAAGATGTCACGATTTCGTGACATGTCACGGTTTCGCGACCCGAAAGCAGAAGGAGAGTATGGAAGACGAAGATGTCGTGATTTTGTGACATGTCATGGTTTCGTGACCTGGGGAAGAAAGAGAAAGCTGAAAGCGAAGATGTCACGATTTTGTGACCCAAAGGCAAGATGAAGTGTGGAAGAGGAAGATGTCACGATTTTGTGACATGTCACAGTTTCGTGACCCGCAGAAGAGAGAGAAGGCACAGAGGAGAAGATGTCAGGATTTCACGACATGTCATAGTTTCGTGACCCACCAAAGAGAGAGAAGGCCCAGAGAAAGAGATGTGATTTCGTGACAAGTCACAGTTTTGTGGCCAGAAGGCGAAGAAGGAGCCAAGGAGGAAAGATGTCATGATTTCGTGACATGTCACATTTTCATGACAAGAGGGTGAGCGAAGGAGCCCGAGGAGGAAGATGTCACGATTTCATAATAGGTCATAGTTTCATGGCCAGAAGGTGAGGAAGGAGCCAAGGAGGAAATATGTCATGATTTCACGACATGTCGCATTTTCACAACTAGAGGGCAAGTGAAGAATCCAAGGGAGGAAGATGTCACGATTTTGCGACATGTCGCATTTCCATGACCAGAAGGCAAAAAGGAATTCAAGGGAAGAAGATGTCATGATTTCGTGACATGTCGCATTTTCGTGACCAAGAGGCGCAGAAGGAGCCAACGGAGGAAAATGTCATGATTTCATGACATGTCGCATTTTCGTGACCCGAAGAAGCGAGAGGAAGCAGAGAGGAGAAGATGTCACGATTTCACGACATGTCACATTTTTGTGACCCGAAGGAGAGAAAGGAGGCGAGGAAGAAAAATGTCGCGATATCACGATCGAAAGAGAAAAGGATGAACAGAATGGAGAAGATGTCACAATATCGTGACATACTGTTTCATGACTCGGAAGGGACCGACGGTTACAGGGACCGTTACAGATGGGGGTCATGGAGTGACACATGGCAGCATGGAACAACACATGGCACCAAGGTGCAGAAGAAGCAGGAGAAGACCAAGAGTCATGCAGAAGGCAAAAATGACAAGAGTCGTGCAGAAGGTGAAAACGACGAGTGATGGAATTGAAACGAAGAGTCATGCGAAGGAATCTGACAGTGAACAGGAGTTAGCTGGCAGTAACAGAGGCCGTGCAGGGTGAAGGCATGGAGCGGTTATGGCGATCCGCATTTTGTGTAATGATGACTCAAAGGGTCGGGACCTCTATAAAAACCCTAGCAATGTAATAGGAAGGGGTTGGAAAATCATAGATTATAGATTTGGAAAACTGCAAAAGCAAACTCGTAGAGGATCGAGTTGCAGAGCCAAGGGCAGGGTGCCGGCTCGAGAGCATGTTTTCCTTCCAAGGTAGGCAGAATAGGAAATTGCGTAGAGTGAGTTGGAAACCTGAGCCATGCGCCAGTTTCTGTGAACCAAGCCAAGCGCTGGTGATTGTAAAGCCTACGGGCTGTTACTGTGTAGTGTGATTTCAAGTTTAATGAATGATAAATTTGGAATTACTGGGTTCACAATTTTATGTTCTACATCACATACTCCTGAGAATCCATCAACAAATCACTCACCAACCCCAAAAGGTTCCAAGGGAACCTACAACCAGTGCTATTAGGGAGCACTATGTTCACTAATATGAATATGATCAAGGTTGGGAGTGCATCTAAATTCTTTGCCTTGTACATGCTCAAATAGCATATACCTCCATCTCCCATCTGGGCCTCCCACCACCAATCTCCAAACATCCGCTCCATCTCCACCTTCTTATCATGACCAACTACCACCCTCACCCCTTCTACTAGAACCTTGATAATGTGGTGTACATCCTCAAGAGTGATAGTAGCCTCCCCAGTTAGAATCTAGAATGTCCTCCTATCAAGGTACCATATTTCTATCAGTGATGAGAGATATCCCTCATTGACCCTCACCACATTGAGCCTAGCTACACCCTCCAGGCCCACCTTCCCCAACAACTCCCATTCATTAGTCATCAGCTTCTTCCTCATCCCAGGAATGAGATGAGAAAACCTATATTGAGGCTTTATGTCCCTCAACTACAACAACAAACAATTTCATTAATACTATTACAAAAAAAAAAGAACCAAAAAATGCACAAGAGATAAAATATTTTTAAACATTACCAAGGAAAATTGTGCCTCAGCTCTTCCAGCAGCATTCGATCCCTCCGTTGCCATAGCTTCCACACAAATTCTCACTAGCCTCACTAAGCTCACAAACCCACTCCACTCCTCAAACGTAGCTTCTCAAAGTTTGAAACGCACAAGTGAGCCTCATGATTCACTCAGAAAGCTATTTTTAGATTTCCCTAGTGCATTCAGGTGTAGGTCTGCACCTGTAAATTCACAATCTTTCCTGGGCACCTACAGGTGCACCCAATCACATCTACACACCTACAGGTGCACCCAGGCACATCTGCACATCTATAGGACACTATAGGCGTAGCCATGCGCTTGGCACCAAAATGGTACAAAGACAAAATCCATAAAAAAGGTAGCTTACCTCCTCCAAATTTCACAAAATTTCATCCACACATCATGCACATCCTAAAATCAGGTTCTGTAAAAACATAAATTGTTTTGCAAGCATAATTTTCAAGAATAAACCAAATTTTCAAAATATGCTAATTGAGGCACAAAATGCAGCAAAACAATTCAAATTTTCACAAAACTCACATATGATCATTCTGTATTATATTCTTCATCATCACATACAATTGTTCAAAATCAGAGTTAAACAAACCTCGTATCTAGTAGGTTATTCTATAAACTTGGCGATTGCAACAAGGGTCATCCATGCAATTCAGTAAGATGAATAATCTACAATAAGGACATTTGAAAATGATCATCATCCATTATCACATCATAAAATATCACAATCACATTTGGTACCTCACATTTTGAGTACAACTTTGCCAAGAACAATTTTCTTAAATGCGGTCATTGATGCCCTTTTCTGTGGGGCACGAAAAACATGGATAATCAAAATTACAAACACTCATTCATTTGACAACAGTCACTATACAGGACACATCTGGTTCCATTATGGAATTGGTGAAGAAATTTCCACAATCACTACCCCACCCCTACATTGACTTAGTCATCATGCATCTTCATAAATTGCATACTCAATGATGTCATTGCGACATATTATTCAACTACATCAAATCATCCCAAAGTTTAGGGTAACCACAATTTGATTATGATTTTCCATGATAGGATACATATTACAATCACATGGTATTATACACCAACACCTTTCCCACCATTGGGCATAAACGGTATGACATTTTACATCATTCATATCATCCACAATCATAGGGTATTATACACCAACCCCTTTCCCATCATTGGGGCATAAACGGTATCACATTTTACATCATTCATATCATCCACAACCACATGGTATTATACACCAACCCCTTTCCCACCACTGGGGCATAAATGGTATCACATTTTACATCATTCATATCATTCACAATAATATTACATTTCACACCATTCATTCATCAATGGCACAAATTCACCACATCATTCATTATTAGCACAATTTTTTTTCAATTGGCTTGTGAGATACATTCGTAACTCATTCGCCAATTGAGGGGGTAAGCTACAAAATTCCAAAAATTATTTATTCTTTTGTCTTCAATATTATTTCTCAAATCCAACAACAGAGAGAAGCTGCTTCTATGCCCATAGCCCAAGCAAGTGTCTCGTATTTTTGCACCATATTGTGTTTCATGCAACATGGTACAAAAAGGGGCATTTATAGACACCAAATTGCAACCATTAATCCTCAATCCTAACCATCCCACCACCCATTGGTCCACCATACATCTTTCCTACCTTCAAAAGGCCCACTTTACACCTTTCTCGCCTTCAAAAGGCCCACTTTAGCCCTTTCCCGCCATTTCCTAACCCAATTGGGATTATTTTAATATTATTTTATATTTAATATAATATTTTATATTATATTATAATATATTTATTATAAAATATAAATTTATAAACTCAATTAACCACAACCGTCCGATCCAATATAATCTCCACCGTCCATCTTCATTAATCCATGCCACACTTAAAGTACAATCTTAGCCCTAGGGTGTGATTTAATCTTAGCCACATGATCTAAAGTGTTGAGCTAAAACCCTAAGAAACCCTAAGGTTGGATTATAAGTAAAGGTATGTGCAAATGCCCAAATCCTAAAATCCTGGAACCCTGGAATTCTGATATTGTCATTGTACATCTCGAGGAAGCCATTGGTGAAGCCCTAGTGAAGCAGAAAGAGATAGAAGCCTTAAAATCCAAAGCCCTAGCTAGCCAATAGGATTTCTGTTGTTCCAACCATCCCCCATATCTATCCTTTCCACCTCTCCATCCTCCATTATCGTCATCACCACTTCCACCCGTCCATCGCATTCATTGCATCCCCCACTATCTGCTTCTGCAGATCCACCCTTACCCGTAGGTACCCTCCCGAGCTTGTGAAGCTCACTACAGAAGCTTGGCAAGTGCCTACCAGAGCCTGCCATTCATTAGGTGCACACTAGAGCCTACAAGGCTCGTGTTAGAGCCTATGAAGCTTGTGCCAGAGCCTTCCAAGTGCGTTCTCAAGCCTGCTATTATCACTAAAATATCTACTGCATCACGTCATCTACCGTCATAACTGCAACAACAAAACAAGGTATCATCACAATCAAGGTATATCATTATTGGTTTTATTCTGTTACATGATATGTATATTTAGCATACCATTTGATCTATTTTTTGTTAGGGTTTATTGATATCTAAGGGTCTCACACTATGGAGCCCTCATAGGTGTTATTAACCCCTTTATTTGTTTGTGTGCATGTAGGTCTGCATATTTTATTCATTGAATGGTTGTTGAAGTTGGAGTGGCTCAGTTACGGATATCAAGAAGCCCACTCAACCTGTTGGGAGCAAGGACACACTATTTGAAGACACTTCATTATTGTAGATAGGGTTTCAGAGAACCCTAGCGTATTGTAAATATTTGTATCAAAGACTCACTGAGCACGAATTGTATCAAAAGGAGTTTATTAGCTCCTCCCATTTATTGAATAAATTTATCTATTTGTGCAATCTTGTGTTTCCTTGGGTTATTTGATTTCTTTATTATTTAAGTGTTATTGTCTTGTCTTCACAATTTTATTTTTAGAAAAATGCACATCTAAATGATTACATGATTTTTAGAGAATGCATTGTTACTTTATGAAACAATGGCCTCTAGCTAGATCCCAAGCAAGCAATATCTACAAGAAAACCTAGACTATTGGAGACTAGGGTAGATTTGAAATTAGAAGTCCACTATTCCTAGCATCGATTAGCATAAAACTTAAGAAACTATGCATTTTTTCTTTAAATTTCTCTATATTTTCCAATTAAAATAAATTTCTCTACTGTATTCTAGAAATTAAAAATAAATAGAGAAGCACAAAATTACAAAGAATCCCACCAACCTGGAATCTAGGTTTTTTAATGTCCTTGTTGTCTATTGTTGCATGTTTTCTCCTGGCTGCTATTGATCATAGAAGCCATTGTTGAGCAAGGTGCAGCAAAAGTATTGTCATTGTTTTCAACAAAGATAGATAGATCAGTTGATGTAGTGGATAGGAGTTCAGAGGTCAGTGAGAGCATGTACAGTGAATATCCAAGAAGACAGAAGTGGCCCAGATTCAAAGGATCAAAGAAAATGACAAGTAAGAAAATTGTCATGATATTGCGACATGTTTTCTATCGTGATTTCGTGACATATCATAGGAGAGAGAAAAAGCTAGAAAAGCTATCGCGATATCGCGACATGGCTGAGGAGAGAGAAAAAGCTAGAAAAGCTATCGTGATATCGCGACATCGCTGAGGAGAGAGAAAGTGCAAGGAAAACTTTCACGATTTCGTGACATGTTGGAAGAGAGAGAATGCGCAAGAAAAACTGTCGTTATTTCGTGACATGTTGGAGGCAAAGAAGCCAAGTGGAAAAACTGTCACGATTTCATGACATGTTGGCAGAGAAGAAGGCAAGTAGAAAAACTGTCGTGATTTCGCGACATGTTCAAAGAAGAAGTGCATGCAGGAAAAAATTTCATGATTTCATGACATGTTTGAAGAAGAGGCGCAGGCAAAGAAAACTGTCACGATTTCACGACATGTTTGGAGAGAAGGCGCAAGCAAAGAAAACTGTCGTGATTTCACGACATGTTCGGGGAGAAGGCGCAAGCAAAGAAAATTGTCATGATTTCGCGACATGTTTGAGAGAAAGAGCTTGCAAGGAAAAGTGTCATGATTTCATGACAATTTGCAAGAAGAAGAGCTAAGGAGAAAATATGTCACGATATCGCGACATGTTGCATTTTCACGACTAAGAGAGGAGAGAGAATGTATGGAGATAGAAATGTCGTGATATCACGACAACAGCAGAGAGGAAGACTCTGAAGGATGAAGTGTCACGATTTCATGACAGAAGAAAAATAAAATACCATGGAAGTAGAAGCGTCGCTATTTCACGATAGGTTTGAAGAGGAAGAGCTCTAGAGAAACTATGTCGTGATATCATGACATGTCAGGTTTTCACGACCCGAAGAGGAGAGAGAGTGTATGGAGGCGAATGTGTCACGATTTTGCAACATGTGTTTTCATGGGCCAAAGACAGGAAAGGCACAAGGTAGTGAAAGTATCACGATTTCATGACATAAAGGTAGAGAAAAGGTAAGGCAAGCGAATGTGTCACGATTTCGTGACATGTCTTGTTTTCGCTGGTGCATGCAAAGAAGAGTGTACGGCAGTGAAAAGTTTCACGATTTTATGACATGTCATGTTTTCGTTGGTGCATGCAAAGAAGAGTGTACGACAGTGAAAAGTGTCACGATTTCGTGACATGTCATGTTTTCGCTAGTGCAAGCCAAGTAGAGTGTACGAAAGCGAAAGGTGTCGCGATTTCATGACATGTCATGTTTTCGTAGGTGCATGCCAAGAAGAATGCAAGGAAGCGAAAAGTGTCACGATTTCATGACATGTTGTGTTTTTGCGGGTGCAAGCGAAGAAGTGGACAAGGAGGCAAAAAATGTCGCGATATCATGACATGTCATGTTTTCACGGGTAAAATGCGAGAAGAGTACAAAGAGACAGAAATGTCGCAATTTCACGACAGGTCGTAGCACCACGATTACAGACAGTTAACTGAAGTAGAATGACAGTTAAAGGGGCAGTTGTAGAGGAAAATCATGCAGCCAAAATTAGAAGAATTAACTGAAGTCAGTACAACAGTTACAGGTGCAGTTATAGATAGAAATCATGCAGTTAAATAGGAATAGTAAACTAAAGTAATTACGACAGTTATAGGGGTAGTTACAGTGACAGTAAATAGAAGTCATTACTACAGTTATAGAAGCCGTTACAAAGAAATATCATGCAGCAGTGGTTACTGAAAGTCATCAGACGAATACCACTAGTTGGACAGAGAAACGTCTCGAAGCCCAAACAAAGAACAGTTCTATTAATAAGACTGCATGTGAGAATAAAGAAGCCATTACTATTAATAGGCTGCATGCACGAATATGGAAGTTAAGAATAGAAATAGAACACTATTATAAAAGGAGATTTGCATGAAGTAGTAAGGTTGAGCTCTGTGCGAGAAGAGAGAGCAGCATGTTGCTCAGTAGGAAAGAGTGCTACTGTATAGAGGGATAGTGTTGTGGGCTGTTACAAAGCTAGAAGAATGTTGTAAGAAGTGAGCTATGAGAGTGCTGTAAGAGTGCAGTAGATAGAGTTCTGTAGATAGAATGCAACAGATAGAGTGCAGTAGATAGAATGTAGTAGATAGAGTGGAGAGAGAGAACTGCTAAGAAAAGAGCGATGGAGAAAGAGAGTAGCTGATAGAGTGTGACTGAGAGAGTGTGGCTGTAAGTGCGCAGGAGGAATATGTGTTTCCTATATTGAAAGAGAGGTTGGATGAGCAATAGACCAGTGAGGGTCTTATAAAAGCGAAGGCATTTTTATGTCAAAAAGATTCAAAATAGAATTCTGAGTTGGTGCTTGGAATCAGGGGTTGGTGCTCCTTTCTATTGGTGCAGATAAATTAGGGGTTGGTGCTCCTTCTAGTCGGTCTTTGGTAAATCAGGGGTTGGTGCTCCTTTCTATTGGTGCAAATAAATTAGGGGTTGGTGCTCCTTTTTGTTGGTGCAGATAAATTAGGGGTTGGTGCTCCTTCCAGTGGGTGCTGGTAAATTGATTGTAAAGTTGATGCTTTGCAAAGGCTAGATTTGGATGGGAGTCCAAGCAGTCTATTTTTGAGGAGTAGCCAAAACTGGTGAACCTCGTTACATCTTGTGTTATGTGATGCTCTCCTGTTATATCTACTTTATCTATTTTAAGTTCTCCTTGCTTAAGCTTTAAGAGTTGTAGATTTAAGTTTTTAAATAGCTACACTGATTCACCCCCCCTCTCAGTGCCATTGTAAGACTAACAATTGGTATCAGATCCAAGTTCCCAATTTAGGCTAAATCAGTCAGGGTTGATCTTGGATTAGTACACAATGGGTAAGAAGAATAGTGTTGAACACAAGCTTATACTGAGAGGGGGGGTGAACAATATAAGACCTCTTTTTACTTTTCCTTTATACTTCAAAACAGTAAAGCAATATATCCAAAGCAATATCAAAACAAAGCACAAGATCATCCACAAAGTGACACCAATTTTAACGTGGTTCACCCAGAAAGCCTGGGCTACGTCCACAAAACTTTTCTCTAAAAGTTATCTCAAAGTTCTTTGGGAAACCTTCCCAATTACAATGTTTATGGGCACCAACCCAAAGGAGACACCAATCCCCTAATCTCAAATTCGTGGGCACCGACCCACAGGAGACACCAATCCCCTAATCTAAAGTTTGTGGGCACCGACCCACAGGAGACACCAATCCCCTAGCTCAAGTTCGTGGGCACCGACCCACGAGGAGACACCAATCCCCTAGCTCTGCTCTGCTGGTGATCCTCTAGAAGACCCTCAGCTCTTCGGGTTCTCTAGCGATGGAACCTATCAAACTCATGTCTTCACTAGTCCTCTCGCTAGGACCTATCACAAATCTAGCTCACAATTCCTCAACATAACCTGTCCACAAATCCTCGCTCACAAGTCCCCAAAGGAACCCTGTCCAATACCTCGCTCACAAGTCCCCAATGGAACTCCCAATACCTACTCTCAAGTCCCCAATAGAACTCATCAACCTGCTCACAAGTCCCCAATGGAACCTGTCCAATACCTGCTCACAAGCTTATCAAGAACACTTGCTTGGCATGAACTCACAAAGAGAATGGTTAGAGACTCAATGTGATTCATCCACCTCATAGAAGCATAAAGAGAATCGTTAGAGATTCAATATGTTCTATACTTAACTCCCAATCTCAATCTCAACTCAATCTCAAATCTCAAAAGAATAAGATAGATGTAGTATGCTTTTCTCAAGAACATAACCCAACAATTGCCAACCATGCAATATCTCATATAACAATGATACTCATGTTCTTTCCAAAACCAATATCTTTTCTCAACCAATTGGGCTTCAACCACAATGCTCATAGACAAGGTTTAACCAACAACATCCAACTCAACATTAACCTTGAAGCATTCAACCAATCATCACAAGAAAAGGAAACAAGTAGAAATCCTTTTCCCTCCAAAGATATTTGAACAAAACAGCCACCAACACAATATCACCAAATGCAAAGAATAACTTGTTCAAATCAACTCAATGGAGTAAGCCCAATATCATGTATCAAGTAAAAGCAATAACTAGATCAACCAACCTCTATGGAAGTAACTCAATCACCAACCTCAACACAACCATCCAAGGGTTTCACCAACTCAAAGCAAGTATCAAGACTCACAACCATAAACCCTAGTGCACAATGCTTTCACTACCTCAAACCAGAATTATGTATTTACCAAAACTCTCATCAATGATAGCAATGCATAAGTAGTCTTCAACAAACCAGAAACTAGGACTTACACCCAAACAAAGGAAACCTTGTTGAATACCTTTTCACTCCAATCTTATTTCAGAAAAACATACACCACTCATACTCACAAGAAGAATGTGCCCATACCTTATTGAAGTGAAGGAACCCCTTTTGGAAATCTGCCACCATCACAACATTCTTTTGCCAATCTTCACAAGGGTTAGTAGATCACAAGATAATCAACATTATTCCACCTTTCAATAATCATCACCAAAGCCTTTAAATGCACAACTCTCTTATCTCTCCTAAAACCACTTGTACCATAAAATAAAATAGATCACAACATTTCATAGCCTTATAACTCCCAAAACCACTTATACCATAAAATAAAATATATTTAAATTAACTTGACAACCCTTATATCTCCCTAGGATTTAATTTCACAAACACCTAAATCAACACTCACTTTCATTAAGGAAAGATACCCCTCAATAACACCACAATACAATTAAAGGAAACTTTATACCATCCCTTATAACTCCCGCATCTACTAATAAAATAATTATGAAGACATACCTTTTATTCAAAAAGAGTTTCTGGCATTTACTTGCTACACTCTATGAGATTCGGACTGCAAACTTCCTGTCGTCTCACTACAGCTGAAACACGTTGAACAACAACCTTCACGAAGATTTGATCTCGGGAGCTCTATGCTTTCTCCAAAAATGCTCTTCTCAAAAAGAAGCAAGCTGCCTCTGAATTGTACAATGAAATGGATGTCTTCTCAAACAGCGACGAACCTCCAAATCAATGTCTTTTTCCCACCTCACGTCGTGCTCTTTCTTCGCCGACATAGTCACAGTCTTCCGTAGCAATCGTGGCTCTCCCTTCGAATGCAGTCGTAGTCTCTCCCTTCGAACACAGTCGTAGTCTCTCCCTTCGAACGTAGTCGTAGTATTTCCCTTCGAACGCAGTCGCAGTATCTCCCTTTGAATGCAGTCACAGTCTCTCCCTTCAGTGCAATCGTGGGCTCTCCATTCGAACACAGGTCGCAATACTTCCTCACGGTCTCCGTCCGTCGCAGGTCGCAAGACTTCCTCACGGTCTCCGTTCGCAAGCCATTTTCTATTTCTCACCCATCCTCAACAAGCAATTACACGATCGGTGATAGTACCTCTCGCCCAGAAGCCCGTTGATTTCCTTTTTTTTTTATCTCACACCTTTGCCTACGACTTCGCCTCATTAAATAAGCATTTCGATGTAATACCAAACACGTCGGCTTTTCAAACAAGCCGAAGAAAAACTTTAATTTAATTTTAAAATATTAATTTAAATTTTAAATAAATAAATAAAATTTAAACTAGATATTTAAAATTAAATATCTTCATCATCGGAGCACCTTTTTCAACGAAACGAAGAGCTAACTTGGGTTTTAAGGAAAACCCATTTCAAATCTGTTGTCCATGGTTTTAAACAAAACCTATTATTTTGTCTGCCTTGGTTTTCACAAAAACCCTTCCGCTTTTTGACATCAATGACAACATCAACACTTGAGCAAGGGCAATGTACCCAATGTACCCAAAATTGCCAACAATCTCCCCCTTTGTCATTGATGGCAAACCTTTACTAAAAACACATCTTCAAGAGCCAAAACTGAAACCCACAACTGAAAATCTACCTTTGAAGTTTTGCTCCCCCTGTCTTGAAGCTTTCCTCTTCACTTGAAGCTCTCCCCCTTACTCATATCTCTCCCCCTTTGTCATCAATGGCAAAGGGCTACCTTTGGGGCTCGAAACTAAGAATGAGCCTCTTAGCTTAGTCCCTCCCCCACCTCCTGATGAGGTGATTAATTCTGGGGTGGGAGTAAAACTCCCATTAGGCACTGATCATCATCAGCGTCTATAACTTCCTTGTCGGGTCTTCTCTTGAACTCTTTGTCCATATTCTTGTTCCTGTCATTGTTCTGATCCTTGGACCTGATCATGCCACTGTTCCTATTCCTGTATCCTAGAATTTCAACTCTACACTGTCTGACTGTGTGACCTTCATTGTTGCACTTATAACAAGTAACAATGTTATTTCTTTTAGGCATACCTGTTCTTTGAATCCACAAGTTCTGACCAAACCAGTTCTGACCAAACCTGTTTTGACCAAACCTGTTCTGACTAACCCAGTTCCTGTTATTTGCCTTGCAATAAACTGCCTTATGCCCAAACTGATTGCAAGAGTAGCAATACCCATGAAAGAAATCACCACTTCTGAAACTGTTATTTACCTTCTTCTCTTGAGCCATGCAATGTATAGCCATGTGACCAAATCTGTGACATGCAAAACATCTACCTTGAAACTTTCCATTGTTTGACCTCTTAGGTTCTGAAAACCTTTTCTTCTCATTCTGAATTGTGTTTTCTATTTCTGTGCATCTATCATTCAAGGACTCATGATCTGAAATACTTTTCTCATCAGAACTCTCTTCCTTTTGGAGTCTCTTACTAGACTCTCCAACTTGTTCCTTGTGAGGCTTAACAAAACCAAGACCTGTTTTATCTGTTGGATTTCTTTGACTTTGGATGAGATACTTAACCCTTTTGGAGCTATCTTGAAACCTGTACAGCTTATCCTTGTACTCTTTATTTTCCTCTTTCAATGAAGCCATTTTCTGTTCTAATTCACTATACTCAAGCGCCTTAGATTCTAACTCATTCTTGAGTTTAGCATTCTTCTTTCTTTCCTTTTTCAAGACACTAAGAGCATTAGTAAGTTCACATTCAAGATCCTCTATTCGATTGCACTTTGAATTATCAAGGCCTTTTTCAGATTTCTTATCACTAGAGGTGCTACCCTTTTCAAAAACCATACATGCATCTTCCTTATCAATTTTTGAAGTATCCTCATACATACTAGCAACCAATTCATTATTTGTGCAATTATCCTCAAGGTGCCCACACTTTCCATATCTAAGACATTTCGGTTCTTCCTCCTTTTCTGATATGAACAAAATCTCATTTTTATAATCACCTGAAGAACTTTCACTATCACTACTAGAACACTTACTTGCTTTGTCAAGGTAGACGCTCTTCTTTTCTTGATTGTTGTGCTCATATTTGGTTTTAAGAGTTGTATTGGCCTCTTCTAGTTGTTTCTTCAATGAAACAATCTCTTCTTTTTGTTTGCAGCAAACAGTCTCTTTCTCATTGATCTGATACCTGAGAGTTTCTTCACTCTTTTTGAACTCTTCTATTTTCAGCTCCAGGTTGTTAACAACTTTGTTAGATTCCTCTTCATGTTTGCTGTATATACCAACTTTATTACTCATTTCTTTTGTCTGCATTCTTAAACCGTCAATTTCTTTTTCTAGCTTGCTGCAATACTCTGTTTTCCTAGAAGATTGTATTTCGAGATCTTCATAAATTTTCTTGTAATCTTCTGCTTGAGCTTTCAAGTTGGTGATTATATCTTCTGCATCCTCAACCTTTTTACTCAGGTCTGAAATCAGTTTCTGTTCCCAATTTGTTTCTGCATCACTTCCTTCTTCATCACACTCTTGTTCTGAATCTGTTTCTTTACCAATTTTGAACGGATCATCTTCATCTTCACTGCTACTAAACCCATGGCACTGATGCTCATTATGACCGAATTGACCACAAACAAAACATTCTCTACCTTGTGAGCAATTAGCTGCAAAGTGACCGGTCTTCCCACATCTGGTGCAAAACTTTATTAATCTGGCTTGTTCTCCACTGTTTGATTCATCTCTTGAATCAATTTCCATTCCCAAAGCAGCAACATTGAGATCATCTTCATTTTCTTTCATGACCCTGTGAGATTTCTTCTTCTTGTGTCTTATGGTTTTGCTTTTGCCTTTCCTTGCCATTTGTGTTCTTGTAAGATCTTCCTTCAAGCTGTCAAACTTTTCGAAGGAACTTGGCTCTGATACCAATTGTTGAACACAAGCTTATACTGAGAGGGGGGTGAACAGTATAAGACCTCTTTTTACTTTCCTTTTATACTTCAAAATAGTAAAGCAATATATCCAAAGCAATATCAAAACAAAGCACAAGATCATCCACAAAGTGACACCAATTTTAACGTGGTTCACCCAGAAAGCCTGGGCTACGTCCACAAAACTTTTCTCTAAAAGTTATCTCAAAGTTCTTTGGGAAACCTTCCCAATTACAATGTTTATGGGCACCAACCCAAAGGAGACACCAATCCCCTAATCTCAAATTCGTGGGCACCGACCCACAGGAGACACCAATCCCCTAATCTCAAGTTTGTGGGCACCGACCCACAGGAGACACCAATCCCCTAGCTCAAGTTCGTGGGCACCGACCCACAGGAGACACCAATCCCCTAGCTCTGCTCTGGCTGGTGATCCTCTAGAAGACCCTTGCTCTTCAGGTTCTCTGATAGAACCTATCAAGACTCGTCTTCACTAGTCCTCTGCTAGAGACCTATCCAAATATGGTCATAATTCCTCAACATAACCCGTCCAAAACCTCGCTCACAAGTCCTCAAAGGAACTCTGTCCACACCACTCACAAGTCCCCAAGGAACCTATCCAGTCTCGATAACCAATCACCTGCTCACAAGTCCCCAATGGAACCTGTCCAAAACTCGCTCACAAGTCCCCAATGGAACCTGTCCAACACCTGCTCACAAGTTTATCAAGAACACTTGCTTGGCATGAACCCACAAAGAGAATGGTTAGAGACCCAATGTGATTCATCCACCTCATAGAAGCATAAAGAGAATTGTTAGAGACTCAATATGTTCTATACTTAACTCCCAATCTCAATCTCAACTCAATCTCAAATCTCAAAAGAATAAGATAGATGTAGTATGCTTTTCTCAAGAACATGAAACACAACCCAACAATTGCCAACCATGCAATATCTCATATAACAATGATACTCATGTTCTTTCCAAAACCAATATCTTTTCTCAACCAATTGGGCTTCAACAACAATGCTCATAGACAAGGTTTAACCAACAACATTCAACTCAACATTAACCTTGAAGCATTCAACCAATCATCACAAGAAAAGGAAACAAGTAGAAATCCTTTTCCCTCCAAAGATATTTGAACAAAATAGCCACCAACACAATATCACCAAATGCAAAGAATAACTTGTTCAAATCAACTCAATGGAGTAAGCCCAATATCATGTATCAAGTAAAAGCAATAACTAGATCAACCAACCTCTATGGAAGTAACTCAATCACCAACCTCAACACAGCCATCCAAGGGTTTCACCAACTCAAAGCAAGTATCAAGACTCACAACCATAAACCCTAGTGCACAATGCTTTCACTACCTCAAACCAGAATTATGTATTTACCAAAACTCTCATCAATGATAGCAATGCATAAGTAGTCTTCAACAAACCAGAAACTAGGACTTACACCCAAACAAAGGAAACCTTGTTGAATACCTTTTCACTCCAATCTTATTTCAGAAAAACATACACCACTCATACTCACAAGAAGAATGTGCCCATACCTTATTGAAGTGAAGGAACCCCTTTTGGAAATCTGCCACCATCACAACATTCTTTTGCCAATCTTCACAAGGGTTAGTAGATCACAAGATAATCAACATTATTCCACCTTTCAATAATCATCACCAAAGCCTTTAAATGCACAACTCTCTTATCTCTCCTAAAACCACTTGTACCATAAAATAAAATAGATCACAACATTTCATAGCCTTATAACTCCCAAAACCACTTATACCATAAAATAAAATATATTTAAATTAACTTGACAACCCTTATATCTCCCTAGGATTTAATTTCACAAACACCTAAATCAACACTCACTTTCATTAAGGAAAGATACCCCTCAATAACACCACAATACAATTAAAGGAAACTTTATACCATCCCTTATAACTCCCGCATCTACTAATAAAATAATTATGAAGACATACCTTTTATTCAAAAAGAGTTTCTGGCATTTACTTGCTACACTCTATGAGATTCGGACTGCAAACTTCCTGCCATCTCACTACAGCTGAAACACGTTGAACAACAACCTTCACGAAGATTTGATCTCGGGAGCTCTGCGCTTTCTCCAGAAATGCTCTTCTCAAAAAGAAGCAAGCTGCCTCCGAATTGTACAGCGAAATGGATGTCTTCTCAAACAGCGACGAACCTCCAAATCAATGTCTTTTTCCCACCTCACGTCGTGCTCTTTCTTCGCTGACGCAGTCGCAGTCTTCCAGAGCAATCGTGGGCTCTCCCTTCGAACGCAGCCGTAGTCTCTCCCTTCGAACGCAGTCGCAGTCTCTCCCTTCGAACGCAGTCACAGTCTTTCCCTTCAAATGCAGTCGCAGTCTCTCCCTTTGAACGCAGTCGCAGTCTCTCCCTTCAGTGCAATCGTGGGCTCTCCATTCGAACACAGGTCGCAATACTTCCTCACGGTCTCCGTCCACCGCAGGTCGCAAGACTTCCTCATGGTCTCTGTCTGCAAGCCATTTTCTATTTCTCACCCATCCTCAACAAGAAATTACACGATCGGTGATAGTACCTCTCGCCCAAAAGCCCGTTGATTTCCTTTCTTTTTTTTTATCTCACACCTTTGCCTACGACTTCGCCTCATTAAATAAGCATTTTGATGTAATACCAAACACGTCGGCTTTTCAAACAAGCCGGAGAAAAACTTTAATTTAATTTTAAAATATTAATTTAAATTTTAAATAAATAAATAAAATTTAAACTGGATATTTAAAATTAAATATCTTCATCATCGGAGCACCTTTTTCAACGAAACGAAGAGCTAACTTGGGTTTTAAGGAAAACCCATTTCAAATCTGTTGTCCATGGTTTTAAACAAAACCTATTATTTTGTCTGCCTTGGTTTTCACAAAAACCCTTCCGCTTTTTGACATCAATGACAACATCAACACTTGAGCAAGGGCAATGTACCCAATGTACCCAAAATTGCCAACAAATAGATCCTCCTCCAAAAAGGCATCTCAGCCAGTTTCAGTTCTTATGAAAGAGAAAACTGAACTAGAGAAGGTAGAAGAAGTGGATTCTGAAGTATGCAATGAAAACCTGGAGATTGAAGTAGATCTAGAAGGTGAGTTGATTGCCGCACTTGAAGAGTTGAGTATAGAAAAGAAAAATGACAAAAGAATGTCCAAGAAGTTAGAAGAATATGGGGATGAGATTGAAGATCTCTTCCTACAAGTTCAAAAGGCCAAGAAATTAGAAGAAGCCTTGAAGACACATCTGGATGATGAGGATGATGTATGCAGGACAAGTAAAGAGAGATCTAACAAAGTTATTGTTGATCTAAAGCTGCAAGTAGAATAGTACAAAAGGATTGAAGATATTCTCAGGTCTCAAATCAATGATAAAGAGACTGTTTTCTGCCATCAAGAAGGAGAGATTGTTTCATTGAAGAAACAACTAGAAGAGGCCAATATAAGTCTCAAATTTGAGAAGAGAACATAGTTGCTAGATACAATGATAAAGCAACAAAGAAGCTCCACGGCTAAGTTTGGTCTTGGATATGAAGCTGAACAACCTTCATCCTCCAAATGTGTCGAGAAGAAGAAGCTCACGACTGAAGGATCGAGGCAAGGAAAGTATGAAGCTGAACAACCGTCATCTTCCAAATATGCAGAGAAGAAGAAGTTCAAGGTTGAAGCTGAATCTTCAAAAGGAAGAAAGCATCAAAGAAGATCTACAGCAAAGCAATCACATCAAAAGAGGTTCTCTCACTCTCACTCTTTTAATAATAATGCTTTTAATGGCTATTGTTCTAAATGCAACTGCTATGGTCACAAGGCAATTTATTGTGGACTGAACAATAGATCAAAAAGTTATGCTGATAAAAACACATCTGCTTTCCTGAGTGAACACCCTGTGCAATGTTTTAAATGTAATGGCCATGGGCACATTGCAAGGTTCTATCCAAGCACTTCTATATCTAATCTAAGGCAAAACCCTAGATTTCATCAAACACAAAGAGTGCAACATAGAAAGGGGACATATCATGTGCAATGTTTTAAATGTAATGGTCATGGGCACATAGCAAGGTTTTGTCTGAGCACGTCTGTATCTAATCTAAGGCAAGATCATAGATTTCATCAGACACAAAAAATGCAACACAGGCAGAGAACATATCATGTGCATAAAATAAAGGAAAATAATCAACCATCAAGGATGCACAAGAAACAACTATGCAAGAAGAATGTTCAAGTTCACGAAAAGGTGCAAAATGGGGATGTAGTTTAAAAAAATCAAGCCCAAGTTCAAGAAAGTCTGGAGAAAATCAAAAGAAAGGGAATCGTGTCTCCTTGGACAGAAGGAGATTACTCCTCTATTGCACTAAGCCACTCCAAGTGGCACATCCTCAGGGGGAGCAATATTAAAGTTTTATTTTAATGCTCCTATGTATTTGTCTGGGTATCTGAGGATGAAAGGCAAGTAGTCGGGATATTGTTGTTTTAGTTGTTAAAGTGTGTTTTTAGTTTTAGTAGTGGTTTGAGGAAGTGTTGTGAATGTGTGTGAAGTGAGTGCAAAGAGAGAGCGGAGTGCACAGAGAACACAAAAGGCGAAGACAATCGCTAAGTTCGGATGGAACGGCGTAGAGCATACTGTAGACATATTTTTGGCTGGGTGGATTGAGGTAGCCTACTGGATTCTCACTACAGAGAGAGACAAACAGCTGTCATTAGGTTCAAGCTTGTTGAGAATATCCAAGATGCATGGTGGAGATGTATGCAGATGCTGCTAGCATTGCAGAACAAAAAGTTGGCCGTGAAGTGTGTGACAAAATGTTGTCTCCTGAGTCGAACAGTTGAAAGTAAGGTGTGACCAGCCATGACTGTAGAAAACACAGACCAAGTTGAAAATGTAAAAAGTGATTGGTTGAGTTGTGTTGAGATTGGGAGTTAAGTATAGAACATATTGAGTCTCTAACAATTCTCTTTGTGGGTTCATGTTAAGCAAGTTTTTCTTGATGAACTTGTGAGCTGATTTGGACAAGTTCTAGTGAAGACTTGTGAGCTGAATTGGACAGGTTCTAGTGAGGACTTGTGAGCTGATTTGGACAAGTTCTATGAGAGCTTGTTAAGCAGGTTCCGTGTGAGCCTATTGACAGAGTACAAAGAACATAGTCTCAATGGATAGAGATCCAGCAGCCAACACAGTTGAAGATAGATCTGAGTAATGCCTATTTATCATGATGTTGTCAAACAGTGAAATGAAGTGGTCACATATTCCCAAGAATAGTCTAAGAATTGACTAGCTATCGAGATCAAATTCTCAAGGGGGGCATTTATGCATATGTTTATCTTATTGCTCATGTTTATGCTTTTTGCTAACTGTAATAGTGTTTGTCTGAGAATGGTGTGCATGGACTCAGGGGGAGTCTACAGACAGCCCTTTGGTATTATTATCAAAGGGGGAGAAGAGTTACAAGTGATTGCATGCAATTACGTGTGTTGCCAACAATTCCAAATGGGGAGATTGATGAGCAAGGTGCAACAAAAGTATTGTCATTATTGTCAACACGGACGAGATAGATCAATTGATGCAATGGACGAGGAGTTCGGAGGTCAGGTGAGAGCATGTACAGTGAATATCCAAGAAGACAAAAGTGGCCCAGATTCAAAGGATCAAAGAAAAAGACAAGTAAGAAAACTGTCGCGATATCGCGACATGTTTTCTGTCACAATTTCGTGACATATCGAAGGAGAGAGAAAAAGTTGTCGCAATATCGTGACATGGCTAAGGAGAGAGAAAAAGCTGGAAAAGCTATCGCGATATCACGACATGGCTGAGGAGAGAGAAAGCGCAAGGAAAACTATCACGATTTCATGACATGTTGGAAGAGAGAGAAAGCGCAAGAAAAACTGTCACGATTTCGTGACATGTTGGAGGCAAAGAAGCCAAGTGGAAAAACTGTCATGATTTCGTGACATGTTGGCAGAGAAGAAGGCAAGTAGAAAAACTATCATGATTTCGTGACATGTTCGAAGAAGAAGCGCATGCAGGAAAAACTGTCGTGATTTCATGACATGTTTGAAGAAGAGGCGTAGGCAAAGAAAACTGTCATGATTTCATGACATGTTTGGAGAGAAGGCGCAGGAAAAGAAAAATGTCGTGATTTCATGACATGTTCGGAGAGAAGGCGCAAGCAAAGAAAATGTGTCGCGATTTCATGACATGTTTGAGAGAAAGAGCTTGCAAGGAAAAGTGTCATGATTTCATGACAATTTGCAAGAAGAAGAGCTAAGGAGAAAAGATGTCGTGATATCACGACATGTCATATTTTTACGACTAAGAGAGGAGAGAGAATGTATGGAGATAGAAATGTCGCGATATCGCGATAGAAGCAGAGAGGAAGACTCCGAAGGATGAAATGTCACGATTTCACGACAGAAGCAAAATGAAAGAGCATGGAAGTAGAAGTGCCACAATTTTGTGACAGGTTGGAAGAGAAAGAGCTCGAGAGAAACTATGTCGTGATATCACGACATGTCAAGTTTTCGCAACCCGAAGAGGAGAGAGTGTACGGAGGTGAATGTGTCACGATTCCACAACATGTGTTTTCGTGGGCCAAAGATAGAAAAGGCACAAGGCAACGAAAGTGTCATGATTTTGTGACATAAAAGCAGAGAAAAGGTAAGGCAAGCGAATGTGTCACGATTTCACGACATGTCTTGTTTTCATTGGTGCATGCAAAGAAGAGTGTACGGCAGCGAAAAGTGTCACGATTTCGTGACATGTCATGTTTTCGCTGGTGCATGCAAAGAAGAGTGTACGACAGTGAAAAGTGTCACGATTTCATGACATGTCATGTTTTTGCTAGTGCAAGCCAAGAAGAGTGTACGGAAGCGAAAGGTGTCACGATTTCATGACATGTCATGTTTTCGCAGGTGCATGCAGAGAAGAGTGCAAGGAAGCAAAAAGTGTCACGATTTCGCGACATGTTGTGTTTTCATGGGTGCAAGCGAAGAAGAGGACAAGGAGGCAAAAAATGTCGCGATATCGTGACATGTCATGTTTTTGCAGGTAAAAGACGAGAAGAATACAAAGAGACAAAAATGTCATGATTTCACGACAGGTCGTAGCAACACGATTACGGACAGTTAACTAAAGTAGAATGAAAGTTAAAAGGGTAGTTGTAGAGGAAAATCATGCAGCCAAAATTAGAAGAATTAACTGAAGTCAGTACAATAGTTACAGGTGCAGTTACTGAGATAGAAATCATGTAGTTAAATAAGAATAGTGAACTAAAGTAATTACGGTAGTTATAGGGGCAGTTACAGTGACAGTAAACAGAAGTCATTACTGCAGTTACAGGAGCCGTTACAAAGAAATATCATGTAGCAGTGGTTACTGAAAGTCATCAGACGAAGACCACGAGTTGGACAGAGAAACGTCTCGAAGCCCAAACAAAGAACCGTTCTATTAATAAGATTGCATGTGAGAATAAAGGAGTCATTACTATTAATAGGTTGCATGCGCAAATATGGAAGTTAAGAATAGAAATAGAACACTGTTATAAAAGGATATTTGCGTGAAGTAGTAAGGTTGAGCTCTGTGCGAGAAGAGAGAGTAGTGTGTTGCTCAGCAGGAAAGAGTGCTGTTGTATAGATGGATAGTGCTATGGGCTGTTACAAAGCTGGAAGAATGTTGTAAGAAGTGAGCTGTGAGAGTGCTGTAAGAGTGCAGTAGATAGAGTGCTACAGATAGAATGCAATAGATAGAGTGCAGTAGATAGAATGTAGTAGATAGAGTGGAGAGAGAGAACTGCTGAGAAAAGAGCGGTGGAGAAAGAGAGCAGCTGATAGAGTGTGACTGAGAGAGTGTGGTTGTAAGTGTGCAGAAGGAATATGTGTTTCCTGGATTGAAAGAGAGGTTTGGTGAGCAATAGACCAGTGAGGGTCTTATAAAAGTGAAGGCATTTTTATGTCAAAAATATTCAAAATAGAATTCCGAGTTGGTGCTTGGAATCAGGGGTTGGTGCTCCTTTCTATTGGTGCAGATAAATTAGGGGTTGGTGCTCCTTCTAGTTGGTGCTGGTAAATCAGGGGTTGGTGCTCCTTTCTATTGGTGCAAATAAATTAGGGGTTGGTGCTCCTTTCTGTTGGTTTAGATAAATTAGGGGTTGGTGCTCCTTCCAGTGGGTGCTGGTAAATTGATTGTAAAGTTGGTGCTTTGCAAAGGCTAGATTTGGATGGGAGTCCAAGCAGTCTATTTTTGAGGAGTAGCCAAAACTAGTGAACCTCGTTACATCTTGTGTTATGTGATGCTCTCCTGTTATATTTGCTTTATTTGTTTTAAGTTCTCCTTGCTTAAGCTTTAAGAGTTGTAGATTTAAGTTTTTAAATAGCTACATTGATTCACCCCCCCTCTCAATGCCATTGTAAGACTAACAACCATGACATACC
>JAQPPZ010005045.1:0-29788 GCA_028583015.1 Wollemia nobilis
GGCATACTATTATGTTCAATCATAACCAATAGAATAATAAATTGTCCAACTTTCTAAGATCAATTCATTACCTAGCAAGGGGTGAAACAAGTTTATAGAACATACCAATCTATTTAAATTATAATCTTCCTTGCAACTAATAGGGTATATCTGTGGATAGCAAATGCTCATGCACACAGACCAGAGCTATCAGTTCCAAATCCTTAAACTATAGATTTAAACACTCTCTTAGGATAGTTTAATCATTCTAAAGATTCAATCTTGCTGGGATGGTTTTTCTAGTAGCATAGCACACACAGTAAAACCAGAGCCAGTAGGAAAAGAACTAAATCTCATAATGAGTAATCTTTAATGAAGCTCTTCACATAACATCAACAACATGCCTAAATCAATCAAACTCATAACAATTACTATCACATACATTTCAATGAAAACAAGAATAAGGAAGGAAAGCACCGTCAAAACTTAAGAAGTGGATTAAGTGCCTGGCTACGCCACTTCAGAGTAACAACGCCACAAAATATCCCATGTCGATAACAAATGAGTTCTTTAGAAAAATGATTTTCAAAAAAGTACTTCTATTATAAATTCTTGCATCTTGATTTTACATCCAACGGAAGTATATATAGACTCAGGACATACCCTGATCTTTTCAAAATATCTTCTTCCAAAGATTTAAATCCTATTATAAAAATCCCACCGCTCGGGGGGCCTTACAAGATAAAACATATTTTAATAGCTTCATTCAATTCTAACCACTTCTGAAAATCCGTTCGAATATCTTGCCATTAATGGTGAAGAAAGAATTTGATCTTATCCTTATCAAAATCTGACCGCTTGTGGATATTTTACTTTTTTTAGCTAGTTGCAGTCGCACTTCATTAATAATGCCTTCACCATGCCTCATCAAGTCTTTGTTTCCGGGGGCTCCAAAAAAGAGGGGAGGATTAAGCTTCTCGTGTCTTCTACCTCTGCACAATCCCTATTTGACTTGATTTGCATTGAATTTTGATGTCCGCCATCACATCCGCCATTACTCTTGCCACTAGCAAATTTCCTACGAAAATAGAAATAAAATGGCAAATATTAGACAATTAATAGAATAATTAATTAATTAATTTCATTTTCTAAGGTTTAAGCTTTTAATTTTTAATTAATTAATTAATTTTTTAATTATCCCTAAGGTTTAAGCTTTTAATTTTAGGGCAAATAAATAATTAAAAAATTAAATTCTAATGCCTTCTCCTTTCTTTGTATAAACCAGCGGATTCCCATATGAAAGTTTTTAACTCAGAAGCGCAAGCGGAATCAAATCCGGAATAAATACTATGCAATGTGGAGCGGAATAATTATACAAAGGAAAGTTGCGGAATGGAGTCCGCAACTTAATGCATGGGAGGAGGTGTGGATTATCAATCCGTAAAATATTTAAGATGACGTCACACTTATTGCAAATAAAATGCGGAATAGGAATCCGCAAGCTTTAACAAGATAAGAGGAGCGGAATGGAGAAAGCTTTGATTTTTTAATTAATTAATTAAAAGCTTTAACCCTTGCGGAATCCGGAGAAGATTAAATTGAATGAAATAGCAATTAAAATCCAACAAGCTTTCACTAGCGGAATAGAACATGCTTTGATTTTAAATATATTTTGAACGGAATGGAGCAAGCTTTGATTTTTTCTGGAATGGAGCAAGCTTTGATTTTTGATCTAAATGAGAGCAAGCTTTGATTTTTTAAAAAACAAGTTAAATTTACTTAAGCTTTGATTTTTTTTATCGTAATGGAGCAAGCTTTGATTTTTTGAGTGGAATGGAGCAAGCTTTGATTTTTTGAGCGGAATGGAGATAGCTTTGATTTTTTGAGCGGAATGGAGCAAGCTTTGATTTTTTCCGGAATGGAGCAAGCTTTGATTTTTTGAGTGGAATGGAGTAAGCTTTGATTTTTTAAATCCGGAAATTTACTCCCGAACCCTAATAGTGCAAAATAGGTGAAAAATCAAAGTTCTCATATTTAGATGAAATTTTGCACACTTGTAAAACAGCCAAAAGGGTATCCAAATATGCAAATAAAACATAAAAATGCAGTTCTTATCAAGAGATATTGCATTAATAAGGTCACAACCTGCAACAAGAAACTGCTATTTATGGAAATGAAATTACGTCTAAATTCAGGTAAATTTGGTACCATTGGAAAGAGGAGATCAAGATCTTCCACCCAGAATTTGAATCACTTCAAACGGATTTCCCAATCAAAAGATATGCCGATTTCAATTTTGATGTGAATTTAGGGTAAGATGAAGAATTGAGGAAAACCCTAAAATTCGATTTTAATAATTTAGAACTTAGGAAAACTATTGAAGGTTAATTTTCTGAAATTAATAATCTGAAATAATATCATTGAAGGGAAAATATCCAGATCAATTCAATTGAGATCAATGCTTTAGGCAAGCAATCACAAGACCTTGATGCAAACAAAATTTAAAACCTTGACGAAAGCACAATTTGGAAATAAAATCAAAATACTTCAAGAGGGTCCCCTTGGAAATAAAAAATTAATCATTTTAAAGGAGTCAAAATTTTGTTTTCAGTAGGGGTGTGTTGCTCCTCAACAAATGGCGACATCTACGGGGAAATAGTAGCACTATTTAGAACCCAAAACTCTAGTTTTAAAACAATTTAAACCATGCATCCTACCTTGCCACAAATATTTTCAAAATATTTTAATCATTATCTGCCCATCCATTGAAATTTCCCAGGGACATACTAGGTTGAATCACTCAAGGAAAACCCTGGTGTGTGGTTGTAGTGCATAAATTCTTCCTCTTAAGATGACCATGGCTTAGAACTCCTACTTAGGATTAACCAGACTGTTTGGGCTGCAAAAGTTTATTTGAGTAGAGCTCTATTGCTAGTTTAGCCTTTTATAGCCCCGACAGAGTTACTCTGAACTTTCTTTTTAAGACCTTGGTTCACAGCCATGGAGCATCTATAGCCCTGGTGAACATGTCTCAGATTTCTCTTTCAGAAATCTCGGCTATCTCCCTCTTATTATGGAACTCTCTTTCTCTCTCTTTTTTTCTTTTTTTTTTGGAACTCTCTTTCTCTTTTTTTTTTTGAACTCTCTTTCTCTTTTTTCTTTTTGAACTCTCTTTCTCTCTCTTTTTTGAAAAATACAGACTAGATAGCCGAGAAGCCTTACTAAAGGTTCGAAAGTTGCATTTGCCTTGATATTTCATTCACCAAATAGTCGATCAACTAACCATTTCAGTTTTCAAACACCAATAGTCTCTTAAGAGTTATTAAAATGATATTTGTGAATCAGAGTTTTCCTCTCATGACCAACTTTTCTTGGATTCCCTAGGAGTTCTCCAACTAAACAACATAACAATTCTTTTATGATTAAAATAATTATGGCAGGCAAGATACAAAATTTAAACTATCTCTCTACTATTAATTCAGATAGCAAACATTACCACTCTCTCCCTACTTAGAACATCCCTTTATCAAATCTCCCTTCTTTGATTCTTGAAATCGAGAGAAAGACCCAAAAGAAGAAAGAAAAGGAAAACGAAGAAAACAAGGAGAAACTAACTTAAAGCTGATAAAACAAACTAAACAAAAGCACAAACACACTTTTTTTTTAAATATATACATATGTACAAAGGCTCCTTCAATTACTCAAATGATGCAGCATATGGAGAAGCAGAGAAATAATGCTTTAGATATTGACCATTGATAGGTAAATTTAGAAAAATACCTTCTAGGTCCTATAGACGAAATGCACCCCAGCTTATGCTTCCCAAAATTTTTGCTACCCGAGAAAGACTTGGTGTGTTTACCTTTCTTTTCGTGGACCTTATCCCACAGAAACACCAAGTCTACAAGTCCTTCACCCTACAAATTATTCAAATCATATAATAGCATGAATGGTGAAGTTTTCAACACCTGCTTATGTCTTATTCTATCAGCCCATAGTGCATACAGTTTTTCTGCCTCCTTTAGAATCAGGGCATCAACATGTCTCTGTTTATGTCTGAAGGGTTTATAGAATTATTTCAAAGGGATTGTATGTGTAAACCTCCCAGGATCAAATATCTTAAGGCCTTTATAGGACCAGGACATCACATCTTCAAATCTACATAACAACTCAGTGAGATCATATTTTATTTGTGGGTCACAATTCTTAATAACTTGAACATTTTGTGGTTGCTCTACTTCTCCAATGTTCAAGTTTTCAGTTTCTATTCCACTAGTGAAATTTCCAGAATTTTCTCTTGTACCTGAGCCTTGCTTAGACTTAGCCCCATCAATGTGTAATGTCCAAATATCATTGTTGTGATTGTTTGGAGCTGCAACTAGTCTCACCTTCTCAGTTGTCAAATTATAAACTTTAATATCTGCATCAACACAATTTACAACCTCATTTTTGATATTATATTCAGTGATCATATGTTTATACAGAGGCTCTCTTTCTATTCTAAGTTGGTTGGCCACATCCACAACTACTATTTCCTTTTCTTGAAGTTCAACAGGTGGTCTAGAGTAAGTTTCAATCAAGTTATCCTTTTGTTCAGTAATCTGAGCCAACTCATGGAGGGTGATGTTAGCCTTAATTTTCTTCATATCCTCAATGATGTTGTACTCCTTCCCAGGTACTTTTGTATAGTGATCTTGAATCTTATTTTCATTACCCTTTGGTGGGGGAGGATCATTATTAGGAGTAGGTTCTAGATTCTCACATCTCAAATTATAACTATCCCTTTGGAACTATTGAAAACCTTGCACTTCATCCATGGGCATTTCTACAACATTTTCTGACTCATCCAAGAAGGTGAATGAATCCAAAACCATAGTCGTACTATATTTGGATGAACTAGAACTATCAACATCTCTTTGATTTTTAGAAA
This sequence comes from Wollemia nobilis, assembly GCA_028583015.1. Lineage (NCBI taxonomy): Eukaryota > Viridiplantae > Streptophyta > Pinopsida > Araucariales > Araucariaceae > Wollemia > Wollemia nobilis. The sequence continues at coordinate 4,910 of JAQPPZ010005045.1, forward strand.
AATTCAACTCACTAGACAAAGCTTCAAAGTTGGGTAATGCCAGGTCACATATGTTTACTTCAGGTCCCTTGCCTCTGTTGCAATTCTTATTGGCATCATATGGAGGTATGGAGAATCTATTTTGTTGGTATGGTAATCTGTTTAAATTTTCTCCTCCAGAGACTTGACTCTTAAAACTTAGGAAGTCATTTTCTAGGTTTTGGACCATCTTAGATACATCTTCCACCTTGGCCTTGTCAGAATATTTCTCTGCATCCTGCACATGCTCAGTGTGTGTCACGATTAATGGAGTTTCCTCAGGTGGAGCATGACACATTGGCATTAACATCTGATGTGGAATGGAATTCAAAATAGGCATGTTCTGTGTAACATAGGATATCAAAGAACTGCTCAAAAGTTGAGGTCCTAACTGTCTTTCAAGAACCAAAGCTTCCTTATAAGCTCCTGCTAGGGTTGTGATGTTGGTATCTCTCTTGATAAAAATAGAGGTCACTGGATCCAAGGCATTCTTATAGATTTCTAAGGCCAAATTTGCACTTGGGATGTAATGACCAGTCATTCTGCCATAAGCCTTTTGGAACCTCACATTGAAAGACCTGATAGTTTCACTGGATTCTCTCTTAATGCTAGAAAATTGTTGATACAACACGTTGGGATCAATCACTTGACCAAATTGGGAAATAAAAGTAATTTCTAATTCATCCCAGCTAGTGATAGAGTCATTGGTAAGGTTTAAAAACCAGTCATATGCAGCTTCTTGTAGGGTAAATGAGAATAACCTACAAGCAACATCTTCATGAAGGACATTTAACAATTTAAGAGCATTTTTTAAGGCAACCATGTGCTCTTCAGCTGTCCTAGCACCATCATGCTTGTAGGTTGGAAGATATTTCTCATGATTCCTGGGTAAATCATGGGTTGTACCAGGAATATTCAAGGTAGTGGAGCCCAACCAATTGGCCATGATTGTCTAATTAATGATCCATAAAAGACAAAACATAGTGTAAAATTGTATTTCTCACTTTAAACACACCATGTCAAACACACCAAGAACGTAAGTTGGCCCTCCTTCTAGCGCCAAAACAATGTTGATTCGTGTTTTATACACACCTTGAGAAGAGTATACAAGAAACACCAATAACATATAAATGGGAATAAATCCCTCTCACTTTAGGATCTTGTTGGTTATCCAAGGTGTGAGTTATAGAGTCGGGTCGAATGCTCTCACTCTTTTCCACTTCTGGAATAGTTTCAAGTAGACTGTGTTTTACCTTACAATGGGTTCAACCTTCGTTCATTGGTGTTTGGTGGTGGTTTGTGTTGTTCATGATCAAATTTGCATTTGTGAATGGATCTAGCTCTTTGAATTTTAGCAGATTAAAAGAATAAAGAATTTTAAGAAATATAAAAATGAGAACCTTTCAAAAATAAAACAGAGAGGGTAAGGTAGGGCAGAAAAGAAGGATGAAATCCTGCAATTTTAATTGTTAATAATTCTTTCAACTCGGCATACTATTATGTTCAATCGTAACCAATAGAATAATAAATTGTCCAACTTTCTAAGATCAATTTATTACCTAGCAAGGGGTGAAACAAGTTTATAGAACATACCAATCTATTTAAATTATAATCTTCCTTGCAACTAACAGGGTATATCTGTGGATAGCAAATGCTCATGCACACAGACCAGAGCTATCAGTTCCAAATCCTTAAACTATAGATTTAAACACTCTCTTAGGATAGTTTAATCATTCTAAAGATTCAATCTTGCTGGGATGGTTTTGCTAGTAGCATAGCACACGTAGTAAAACCAGAGCCAATAGGAAAAGAACTAAATCTCAGAATGAGTAATCTTTAATGAAGCTCTTCACATAACATCAACAACATGCCTAAATCAATCAAACTCATAACAATTACTATCACATACATTTCAATGAAAACAAGAATAAGGAAGGAAAGCACCGTCAAAACTTAAGAAGTGGATTAAGCGCCTGGCTACGCCACTTCAGAGTAACAACGTCGCAAAATATCCCATGTCGATAACAGATGAGTTCTTTAGAAAAATGATTTTCAGAAAAAGTACTTCTATTATAAATTCTTGCATCTTGATTTTACATCCAACGGAAGTATATATAGACTCAGGACATACCCTGATCTTTTCAAAAATATCTTCTTCCAAAGATTTAAATCCTATTATAAAAATCCCACCGCCCGGGGGCCTTACAAGATAAAATATATTTTAATAGCTTCATTCAATTCTAACTACTTCTAAAAATCCGCTCGAATATCTTGCCATAAATGGTGAAGAAAGAATTTGATCTTATCCTTATCAAACTCTGACCGCTTACGGATATTTTACTTCTTTTGGCAAGTTGTTAGAGCATCTCATTAAACTGGGCACTCCTTGACGACCATGCCTCATCAAGTCTTCCCGTGGCCTTCTATTCCCGCACAATCCCTGTTGCTTCATTCACTTCGAAATTCTACCTCTCTGCACATCGCTTTTGCCCATTGAATTTTGATCCATGTCCGCCATCACATCGCTACCTGACCTGCCACTAGCAAATTTCCTGCAAAAATATAAATAAAATGGCAAAGATTAGACAATTAATAGAATAATTAAATTAATTAATTTCATTTTTCTAAGGTTTAAGCTTTTAATTTTAATTAATTAATTAATTTTTTAATTATCCCTAAGGTTTAAGCTTTTAATTTTAGGGCAAAAAAATAATTAAAAAATTAAATTCTAATGTCTTCTTCTTTCTTTGTATAAACCAACGGATTCCCATTTGAAAGTTTTTAACTCAAAAGCGCAAGCGGAATCAAATCCGGAATAAATACTATGCAAAGTGGAGCAGAATAATTATACAAAGGAAAGTTGCGGAATGGAGGTGCGGATTATCAATCCGCAAAATATTTAAGATGACGTCACACTTATTGCAAATAAAATGTGGAATAGGAATCCACAAGCTTTAACAAGATAAGAGGAGCGGAATGGAGAAAGCTTTGATTTTTTTAATTAATTAATTAAAAGCTTTAACCCTTGCGGAATCCGAAGAAGATTAAATTGAATGAAATGGCAATTAAAATCCAACAAGCTTTCATTAGCGGAATAGAACATGCTTTGATTTTAAATCTCTTTTTTAATGGAGACTTGATTTTCATAAGCTTTGATTTTTCGTAATGTGAGCAAGCTTTGATTTTTTGGAATGGAGCAAGCTTTGATTTTTAGCGAAATGGAGCAAGCTTTGATTTTTTTGAATAGAGATAGCTTTGATTTTTTCGGAATGGAGCAAGCTTTGATTTTTCCTGAAATGGAGCAAGCTTTGATTTTTTCGAATGGAGATAGCTTTGATTTTTTCGGAATGGAGCAAGCTTTGATTTTTTCGGAATGGAGCAAGCTTTGATTTTTTCCGAAATGGAGAAAGCTTTGATTTTTTCGGAATGGAGCAAGCTTTGATTTTTTCGGAATGGAGATAGCTTTGATTTTTTCCGGAATGGAGCAAGCTTTGATTTTTTAATTCGGAAATTTACTCCCGAACCCTAATAGTGCAAAATAGGTGAAAAATCAAAGTTCTCATATTTAGATGAAATTTTTCACACTTGTAAAAAAGCCAAAAGGGTATCCAAATATGCAAATAAAACACAAAAATTCAGTTTTTATCAAGAGATATTGCATTAATAAGGTCACAACCTGCAACAAGAAACTGCTATTTATGGAAATGAAATTACATCTAAATTCAGGTAAATTTGGTACCATTGGAAAGAGGAGATCAAGATATTCCATCCAGAATTTGAATCACCTCAAAAGGATTTCCCAATCAAAAGATATGCCCATTTCAATTTTGATGTGAATTTAGGGTAAGATGAAGAATTGAAGAAAACCCTAAAATTCGATTTTAATAATTTAGAACTTAGGAAAACTATTGAAGGTTAATTTTCTGAAATTAATAACCTGAAATAATATCATTGAAGGGCAAATATCCAGATCAATTCAATTGAGATCAATGCTTTAGGCAAGCAATCGCAAGACCTTGATGCGAACAAAATTTAAAACCTTGACGAAAGCACAATTTGGAAATAAAATCAAAATACTTCAAGAGGGTCCCCTTGGAAATAAAAAATTAATCATTTTAAAGGAGTCAAAATTTTGTTTTCAGTAGGGGTGTGTTGCTCCTCAATAGGTGGACCCATGGTTAATCGATGAGGTCTAAGCTATTTGTACTAGGAACCATATTCTACTATCACCTCTACATCATCCAACATAGGATTCAAGACCACAGGATCATCCTCATCAACCTATAGAAAAGTAAGAGGATCCATAGGATCCCACTAGGTCTCATGATGCACTCATCATATCCAAACCTCTCCATAAGCTAGCACTCCTTGTACCCTCTCCAAACTAGAGAGTCACTTAATCATATTGGTATAACTCATAGGCCTTATTCCTATCATCTAGCCATTGAACTCACCTCACCCTAGCTAGCTCCTTGTGGTCCTCAAACCATGCATACACATCCCTCCATGGCTGCCATGTGATATGTGCCACCTGTATGTCATCAATGAGGTGCCTCACCCAAGTCAAGTTATAAGATAAAGTATGAATACATCTATCCCACCTATAAACTATAGGACTCTCATGATCAATCCACCTCATCACCACTATGGGTCATCAAACAACTATGTGTTCCCACACCCAAACCTGAAGTAAGGTACAACAAGTTAGACTCTGGTCCTATCGATAGACCACTCTATACAAAGTATGATATAGCCTATCTAAGATAGCTAGAGCCTAGGCATAGACTATCTATTCATCCCTCAATCCTACTATGATCCATCCCCATCCCCATGGTATGAAGCTCCTACTAGTATCACTCATCATCAGTCTAGATACCACTATAGCTAAAATTATGGTGCTTCGATCAATGTGCCCTCCAATATAAGCATCATTGATCCTTAGCCCCTTCTACATCCCTAAGAAGTTACCATCCTATGAAAATGCTAACTTCTTAATATTTACATTCATTCCCACACGAACAGGGACTCCTTAAATTGACACCTTGAGGATGTGCCATACATCCTCCAAAGTAACGATCATCTCACCCATCGACAATCTAAAGGTATTGGTGGATGGATACCACCTCTCCATAAGGGCTATCAGTAAAGAGTTATCAAACTCTAACTTAGGCATATAGGCAACATAATATAGCCCTATCACTAATAAAATTTCCACATCCTCAACCTTTTGCTCACCCCATAAGATGCTCCCCAAGCACTTAGGTTGATGCTCCTAACTTGTCAAAACCTTCATCGCCTACCACAATCCATCCAAAATAACAAGTTATAAAGATCATCAAATAATTCCAAAACTTCACAAAAACACCAGCATTAGATACCTTTTGAAGAGATATTTTTGATAAGTATAAATATGCCTATATTTGCATGCATATCGAGGTCAAAAAATGCAAAACAAAAGTGGTTGTCCCTAACCAATTTTGCCACTAGTGTTGAATGTGCCAGTACCAAATTTGATAGTGGCACCTCTACCAAATTTTCCATTGGCACCAAATTCACCACAAGTTCCAAAAAATTGCAAAAAAATACCCTAAATGCAAAAATTTTGCATTGGAATGAATGCCTACCTCTCGATATCGCTTTGATACCTCAACCATCCCTAGAACTATGTCAGTAGAATGCACCCATACCCGGATATGAGCCATCTTATCCAGAAAATCTATCTTGCCCTCTCTAACTTTCTATAATAGGTAATATTGCAAATGAGGTTGCTTTCACCTCTTCTTTTGCCTTTTAAACTCTCATTCTATCAAACCTAACCAATCTAGAAAACCCTGTCTCTTGAAAATTTTCTCTGAAACCTGTAATCGAATACATGGGTTTTAGAAATTATGTTTTTGGGACAAGAAATTTTTATAAGGATGAACAATTTTCTTCAAATATTGAGGTACGCAAAATGAGGCATATGTATATAAAATCATCAAAAATAGCCAAAAATCTCAATCAATTTTACAAATCAACAAAATATCACAACAACAATGCAACATAGCATCAAAATTGAGTATCACAACTTAAATTTTGATGTAACATCTCAGATATCATGTCAAAAATGGGGTAAAATGTAGACACCCAATTTTGACATGCTAATTATGACTTCCCAAAATTGGTCGCAAATACTCCAAAACTTCCCAAAACTGGTTCTAACCTTCAAAAAACATCAAAATTATCATTTCCCATAAATTTGGACACTTAAATTCACCTTTACCAAATTCACCACTCAGACCAAATTTGCCAGTGGTAAATTTAGCAAGTCGAGTGGCAAATTTGGCAAAACTGCAAAATCGACTAATTTTGGCCAAAATTTAGTTTTTACCAAATTCACCACCCCTATGGTGAATTTTGCAAGTGGTAAATTTGGCTCCCCTTTCAAAATTTAAACTATCTCAAATTTTATCTAACTTGTCACCAAATTTGCCACTCAAAACAAAATTTGCCACACCTATGGAGAATTTGGCAAAACGGTCAAGAATCTTCCACATGAACTAGTTAGCTATGGATTGATCCACCCTTCCCCTCCACCATTTATCCCACATCCTTCAAGAAGGTTTATGATGCACTAGTTTGAACTTGTTCTTATCCATTCCTCCCTCCAAATCCTCCTAAAGACCCCCTTAGGTTGGAATTTGGTAATACAATGGACTGTAGCAAAATTTTATCACATTCTTCTAGCATTAGCATTTCTCTCTTTAAGTTTTTCTTAAGCATTGCATAGGTTTTTATCAAGCATTTGAGTATCCTTTATGAGCATTGAGAGCAAGTCAAGCAAGGCAAGGAGGACTTGGGAGCAAGGAGGTCACCATTGGAGGTAAGAAGGAGAGCTCTCCTAGCTTCCTTATTCTCTCCTCTCACCTTGATTCCACAATATTTTATCCTCTAGGTTGTAGCCTTGCTAACTTGACACCTTCCTTTTTTATGCATTTCATTTCATATGCTTCAATTTCTATTGTAGAATTTCTATATTTTTCTTTGGTAGCCTCTAACCTTATTTTTGTAGCATTCTAATAGTGTTTGGCAACCTTCTTGTTCAATCTTAGCATCCTTGCATCATCTCTAACACTTATTTTGTAGGCTATTTTAGTTTGCATTTACTTCTAATAACACTTTTGCCTCTAATCCTCTATTTTACAATATTTTATTGTGTTTCCTTTGCATATATTTGGGTAAAATATTGATAACTCCCTTGTATATAGTTTCTACATGTTAGCTAAAATATACTAATATTTTATCTCTTCTTCCATGCCATTTTATTTTACATATTAAGCAGCACTCTACTCTCCATTTGTTCAAGCATTCTAATAATATTTCCTTCATTTGATGTGCTTTTATTTTATGTAAATTTATTGCTATCTGAGTACTAATTTGCTTTTCATTAAGTTAGATTAGCTCTCTCTTGCAATTAGCATTAGATTTTAGACTCTTTTACACCTTTATTACATCTAATTGCATTTCCATTTCCTTTTTCTTACATACTTTCCATTTCCTTTAAGATTCAAGTAATTTCTTAGCATTATTCACTAAATTATTAAATATATCATTATAATATACCATTATAATCTTATTAGGAGTTAAAATAATCCTAATTAAACATCCACTTAACCTTATTATTGCACCCCATAGCCTTTTATAGCTTCAATTTGCAAAACTTGTAGACCCCTAGGGGGATTTCATACTTTTCTTTTACAATTAAAATTTTAGTCCTCTAATTCTCTATTTTAGAAGCCTAATACCTAGATTTTCTTGTACACAAACCTTCTAAAATATACTAGGATCCTTCCCTATCAATTTCAGCTAAAACCCCCTTTAGATTGATCTAAAATTTGCTCTAAAATTTTAAAAATATTGCCTAGTACTAATTTTGCAAAACCAAAATTCAGAGATTTAATCCTCTAATCCTGCTACTAATAGACCTTATAGATCATATTAGGGTCATTCTCACCAAATTTTAGCTCAAAACACTTAAAACCCATCAAAACCTGCCCCAAAACTTAAATTTTCTCACCCATGACTAAATTTGCCACCCCTATGGTAAATTTGGCAGCCAAAATCATAGAACAAAATTTACCAATCAGATACTAGTAAATTTGGCAAGACCTAGTGGTAAAATTGACCATAGGTCAAAATACATTCCAGGAAGACAAACACATTCATTTTTTATAAAATAAGGGGTCTGATTAGCAAAAGAGATAGCCTATCAACCTCACTACCCTCAAATAGACCCCCCAAAGCATAAAATCTATATTTTTTAGTTTTTGTGCAATTTTTACCAAATTTTCCACCCCTATGGTGAATTTGGCATTAGTGGCAAATTTGGCACTGTTTAGTGGTGAATTTTGTAAACATACTCTCATAAAGGTAATCCGGACACTTGGCCCTTCCCTAGCTTAGTAATTTCATTTTCTTTGTGTTCTGCTTATGATTTTCTACTATTTTGGAACATAATACACATTTATTTTGGGAAATTAATGAATTCTACCTAAAAAACCCAAATCCTTTACAAAACCTTGATATTTCTTTACAAAACATTGTATTTTCTTTACAAAAAATTAAAAGAATAATCAATTAAGGACTTGGTCTTGCTAAGAGATAAATCTAGAGAACCAAAAGATAAGCATGATAAGTTTAATTATCTATGGTAAGGTACAATAGAATTTGGAAGGGATTCCCTTGGATTTACTTACGAATGACCAACATATAAAATATTATTTTGAGTAATGAAACACCTTTTTCTTATAAATATATTTTTGTTTTATGAGTGTTTTTTCTTTTGATTTCATCTATAATAGTTTAATTTTGTTTCTTGTATGCTTTGAGTCTTGGAGAAATAAGTGGTATTTCTTGACTTATTCATGATTTTTTGAAAATTGATCCTATTTGCTCTTAGTCTCACATGCATTATTTGTTTGGGTTATCAATTTATAAGAAAGAGAAAATTTTCGTTAAATTTCCATGATATGACTTGGTTAGTGGTGTTATTTTACCAAAATACTTCAACTAAATTTTTTCCTAGATATCTTGAGGACACATTAACATTTGCAGACCTCAACAACAAAGCTCCAAAATTAATATATTATTATATCTCAAGCTATCATAACCTTTACTAGATCTATAGATGCTCAACTAGTAATAGATCAAGGTGACCCTAAGGTGATATGCAAAAGATCTAAAAATCGATTGACCAAAAGCAAAGGAAAAGTTGAGCATTAAGGTTGATGAAGTACTGTCATATCGAGTTTGCTAAATGGTTGAATATTTCATTCTCCTACTTTTGAAAGTGATAACTTAAAATTCCTAAAATTAGAGATTTAGTTCAATCATTATCATGTTTTCCTTGATAATTTGCTAGAATGTTACCACATTAAACCATTATGAAATATTTTATAGTAGGCTCTACCTTATATTTTATTTTTCTATTATAAATAGTTTCATGATTTATGTTTATGTTTCAATAAAAACCCAAGGCCATTTTAATTCTATAAATGACTAGCTTTGTATGCATAGAGGCAAAAAAGTTGAGAATTACCTTGTGCACCCATATTAAGCCTTGAGTCATTTTCTTCCACTCTTGTGGAGCCCAAAAAAGTTAATTTTTTCATCTTCCATTTGTGCATAGATGGAAGGAGTAAGAGTTTCCAAGTGATTAGACTCTTATTTATTCCCCATACTTACCTTATAAATGTATAGGAAGTTATGAAGATTTTGAGTAGTCCATTTTAACACCTTAATGATGTCTCATATACCCATCTTAATTGCTCTAAATTAACTAATTTTCTTTGCATTTAATGGCTACATCATGACAAGATTTAATGTAGACATTATGCATGCTTTTTTACTATGGTTAACTGGCCTTTTAATAAATTAAAAATTCTTTGAATCATGTGAATTCAAGTTGACATGACCATGCATTTAATTTTCATACCCTAAAGGATTTATATATTAGATTGGTATCTTATTTTAAATTTGCTTGTTCAAGTTCTCATTCAGTGTCTTATGCTCTAAATATTTTCATTTGGTGTATTCACATTTTCTAAAATGGGAAAGAGCCATATTGCCATCAACATAATAATTATCAATGCCATAGTAGTGACAAACTTGGATGATGATGTAAATAACTTCTCAGATATCTATTTAAAATTGATGCAGAACTAGAAATACAAGCAAAAAAATCACCAATATTTCATTCACAGAGCTTTAAAATTTGAATTACAGAAGATACAAAATGGCCAACCCCTTTTACAATGTAAGCACTGCCTTTTATAACGGACCCGACCCCCCTTCGGACATCATTACACAGACTGCGAAGTTTGTTTCTAACCGCCCACATGAATGTTCTGTCGTCGCCTGCAAGATGCTGCCAGGTGCCTCGAATCATCATGGCATGTAATGGCGGAGTGCGCTGCAGCCGCCTGTCCATCAACCCGTCGAGTCATCATTCATATGAGTGCTCTATAGCCATCTGTAGTTTGTTGCCACGTGTCCTTCTGCAATGGCCTCTGTAACCGCCTAGTACTCCATGGCCACCTGTAATTCGTTGTCACGTGCCCTTCTGCAATGGCCTCTGTAACCGTCGGCTTGTCTGGAGTCGTGAGCGTTCTGTCGCGATATCACGACGTTTTTGCTTCCTTACGCTCTCTCTCCTCTTCGGTCGCGATATCGCGACGTTTTGGCGTTCGGCCTCTATTTTCTCCTTCGGGCCGCGATTTCGTGACACGTCACGAAATCGTGACGCCTCCGCCTTTCGCACTCGCTTTTCGCCTTCGGGCCACGAAACCGTGACATGTCATGATTTCATGACGTCTTTTCTCCTGGACGTCTATCCACAAAATGCATCGTGAAATCGTGACGACTCTTCCCCCTGGCGCCTTCGCTCAAAATGTGTCACGAAATCATGACAACTCTTCCCCCTGGCGCCTTTGCTCAAAATGTGTCACGAAATCATGACAACTCTTCCCCCTGGCGCCTTTGCTCAAAATGTGTCACGAAATCATGACAACTCTTCCTCCTGGCGCCTTTGCTCAAAATGTGTCACGAAATCATGACAACTCTTCCTCCTGGCGCCTTTGCTCAAAATGTGTCACGAAATCGTGACAACTTTTCCCCTCGGCGCTCCTTCGCAAAATGTGTCACGAAATCGTGACAACTTTTCTCCTCGGCACTTATCTGCAAAATGTGTCACGAAATCGTGACAACTTTTCTCCTTGGCACCTCTGCTCAAAATGTGTCACGAAATCGTGACAATTCTTCTCCTTGGAGCCCATTCTTCAAAAGTGTCATGATATCGTGACAACTTCGCCCCTTTGCGCCTTTTCTCAAAAGGTGTCGCGAAATCGTGACAGTTTTTGCCCTTGGTGCCTTTTCTCAAAAAGTGTCACGATATCGCGATAGTTTCGGCCCTTGGTGCCTTTTCTCAAAAAGTGTCGCGATATCGCGACAGTTTCGGCCCTTGGCGCCTTTTCTCAAAAAGTGTCGCGATATCGTGACAGTTTCGGCCCTTGGCGCCCTTTCTCAAAAAGTGTCGCGATATCACGACAGCTTTGGTACTTAGAGAAAAAAATATTTTTGGATGATGCAAGATTGCTCTTCCACCTCCGGATGCTCCTGCATCAGACACCCGGGGTGAATTTGAGAAGTGACCTTCACTTCTGATCTGTCTGAGGTAGACCCAGGCGGTCAACCTCTGCCTTCGACAACCAAGTCGCATCTTCTATGGGCCTGCCTTTCCACTTGATCAAATATTCAGAATAACACCTATTTCGAGTACTTCGGCCCTCACGCGTATCAAGGACTTCTTCTATCTCATCTGCGACTGGAGTGGCCGCGGGAATGCTCCACAAATCCGGGCTTGGTGTTGCACTGCTATCTCCTTCATGATACTCAACCAAATCTGAAATGTTAAAAATGGGTGAGATGTTAAGTTCACTCGGCAACTCCACCTCGTATGCATTACCCGAATCCCATTTTCCAATGATTCTGCATGGCCCAAACTTCTTCATCTTCAGCTTGTTATAGGTCTTGGCAGGAAACCTTTCTTTTCTTAGATGGACCATGACGGAATCTCCTACTTCAAACTCCTTAACCCGGCGCTTCTGGTCTGCCCTGGCCTTATACTGAGTATTCATCTTAGCAATGTGCCTTGTCACCTCCTCATGCACTCCCTTCAGGTGTTCAGCAAAGTCTTCAGCCTCAGCACTGCATTTTTCTCTTGTATCCATCCTTCTCAACTCTGAAGCGTTTCTTGGGCTGCTCCCATAGATTATCTGGAATGGCGATTTATTGGTACTCCTATTGACAGAGTTGTTGTAAGCGAATTCTGCCTATGGCAAAACTAAATCCCATCCCTTGGGCTTGTCTCCGACCAAGCATCTCAGTAGATTGCCCAAACTCCTATTTACCACCTCTGTTTGGCCATCTGTTTGGGGGTGGTATGCAGAACTGAATTTTAAATCCGTCTTCAGTTTCTTCCATAGGGTTCTCCAGAAATACCCTACAAACTTGGTATCCCTGTCCGACACAATGCTCCTTGGCAGACCATGAAGGCGTACCACTTCCTTGAAGAATAAACCAGCCACATGGACCGCATCGCTAGTCTTCTGGCAGGGAATAAAATGAGCCATTTTTGAAAACCTGTCCACTACCACAAATATGGAGTCGTGTCCCCTCTGCGTCCTGGGTAAACCAAGAACAAAATCCATACTAATATCCTCCCATGGCCTTTCGGGTACAGGTAGTGGTTGATATAAACCAGTAGGCTGCCTCACACCTTTTGCCATCTGGCATATCCTACAACTTTGCATGAATTTTGCCACATCTTGTTGCAATTGCGGCCAGTAGTAATTTTCACTAACAAGGGAAATGGTCTTGTCTCGACCAAAGTGTCCAGCTAAACCTCCACTGTGCTTTTCCTTGATGAGATTCTCCCTCATTGAGCTCCTCGAAATGCATAATTGGTTCCCCCTGAACAGCATTCCATCTTGAATCAAAAAATTTAACCACTTAGTCCTGTCCAAAGTAACAGGCGCAGTGCAGGCTTTCCAAGCTTCTACGAAGTCGGGGTCTGCAGGGTATAAACCCTTGAGCTCAGCAAACCCTACAACTTCCACTTTCATTTCCATCAATAGACATTGCCTCCTACTCAAGGCATCTGCCACTCTATTGGACCTTCCGCTCTGATGCTTCAGCACAAAGGTATAGCTCTGCAGGAACTCAACCCATTTCAGGTGCCTCTGATTTAACTTTCCTTGACTGTTAATATATTGTAGTGCCTGATGATCAGTATAAAGAACAAACTCCTTTGGCAACAAATAATGCCTCCATTTCTTCAGAGCCTGAACTATGGCATAGAACTCCTGATCATATACCGAATACTTCTTCCTGGCATCATTGAGCTTCTCGCTAAAATAAGCAACAGGCTTACCCTCTTGACTCAATACGGCCCCTATGGCACTACCACTCGCATCACAGTCTACCTGAAACACCTTGTTGAAATCTGGAAGTGCTAAGACAGGTTGCTCTGTGACCTTCTTCTTTAACATGGCAAAGCTTTTGTCTGCTCCGGCTGTCCACTTGAATTCCTTCTTGTTCCCCCTCATTGTCTCCGTAAGGGATGCGCAAATACTGCTGAAATTTCTAATGAACTTTCTATAAAAACTGGCTAGACCATGAAACGATCTTACCTCAGTCACACTTCTTGGAGCAGGCCATTCTATGATAGCCCTCACCTTTTCTGGGTCCATTTTGAGACCATCTGCTGAGATAACAAATCCCAGGTATACTAACTCCCTCTTCACGAAGTTACACTTCTTCAGATTTATCAACAATTGCTCCTCCCATAGTTTCTCAAAAACCCTCCCGATGTGCATCAAGTGTTCCTCCAGGGTTTTGCTAAAAATCAAGATATCATCCAAGTAGACAATAACAAATTTGCCTAGAAATTCCTTCAGGACTTCATTCATTAACCGCATGAAGGTACTCGGTGCATTGGTTAGCCCAAATGGCATGACCAACCACTCATACAGCCCCTCTCTGGTTTTGAAGGCTGTCTTCCACTCATCCCCTTCTCTAATGCGGATCTGATGGTAACCACTTTTCAGGTCAATCTTCGTGAAGTACTCAGCTCCACTCAAACAGTCCATGATATCATCCATCCTTGGCAATGGGAATCTGTATTTGATAGTGATCTTGTTAATTGCCCGAGAGTCTGTGCACATTCTCCACTCTCCATCCTTCTTGGGTGCTAGTACTGTAGGTACTGCACATGGGCTAAGACTCTCCCTAATCAATCCCTTCTTTAACAGCTCTTGAACTTGTCTATTCAGCTCCTCAGTTTCCATAGGAGTCATTCTGTGTGCGGCCTTATTCGGCAAGCTCGACCCAGGCACCAAATCTATGTGGTGACTGATCTTCCTAACAGGTGGTAAACCTTCAAGAACATTATCAGAAATGATATCTGGAAACTCCTCTAACAGTCCCATGACTTCCACTGGAGTTTCCTTGCATTCTTCTTCCCTGACCCTAGGGATTATTGCATAGCACATATGATTCGGCTTCAGGCCATCTAAAAATCTTCTTCCATCAACTAGACAGACTCGTGCACTGCTGCATACCTTCTCATCCGCCTCCTTCAGGGGTTTCAACTTATGGCGAACTCCATTTTTTGACAAGGAATATGTATTGGCTCGACCATCATGTACAACACTCCGATCAAACTGCCATGGTCTCCCAAGCAACATGTGACATGCATCCATGGGCAAGATGTCACACAGGACCTCATCACGGTAAGTTCCAATGTTAAACTTCACCAGGCATTGCTCACTGACCAGCACCCTATGGTCCTTTTGTAACCATGCAATCCGATAAGGATGCGGGTGTCTTCTTCTCTCCAACTGCAACTTGGCAACCATCTCCTCAGAGACCAAGTTATCAGTGCTTCCATTATCGATGATGATGTTACAGACCTTGCTCGAGCACTTGCATCTTGTGCGAAATAGGCTGTTCCTCTGGTCTGCCTTCTTTTCTTCATTCAACAAGACTCTTCTGATGACCATCGCTTCTCCTCGTTCTGCCTCCTCAGAGTGCTCAGATTCGACACCTTCGTCTGCTACAGCAGCTCGGGCCTGACCCTCAGGTCTTCGATTTGGCCTTTCTTGATGCTGCGGGCAGTTGTATGCCCGATGTCCTTCTTCTCCGTAGTTGAAGCAGGTTCCTCGAAAGACACCTCTTCCAAACCCTCGCCCAAGCCTACCTCTTCCCCTCGGGTAGTTGTTGTTCTGATTGCGTGGGCGTTGGGTATTCTCCTCTTTCTCTTCTTTCTAGTTCTAGCTACTGCTTGCTTCACCAGTCTTCCTCAAATCTCTGTATCTTCCTCCACTGGTCCTTCCACCAGCTCTTCCACCCTGATCCTTTCCTCTCTCGCTTACCATCAAATCTCCTATTCAGTTTCTCTTCCACTTTTAATGCAAACTGGTATGCATCCTCAACCGTGCTCATCCGAACCAGACTCAGTTCTTCTTGAATGCTGGTTCTCAATCCATTGATGTAGCGGGCAACCTTCTCCTTATTTGCCTCAGAATGGCCGGTTCTAATCGAGATCTGATAGAACTCCTCCGTGTACTCCTTGACAGATTTACTTGCCTGTCTAAGACTCTGCATCTTCCTCAACAGATCCAACTCATAATCCGTGGGGATGAATTGCCTCTTCAATTTCTCCACCATCCTATCCCACCTAGTGATCTTTTCCTTTCCCCTCCTGTTCCTTTCTAGCTGCACTCCTTTCCACCAGATGCTAGCATGTCCCTTCAACTTTGTTTTTGTGAACCTGATCCGATTTGGATCTGAGATCTCTTCATACTCAAAATATTCCTCCATGTCGTTGATCCAATCTATCAACTCCTCGAGATTGAGATTCCTAGAATAAGTGGAGACGTCAAACTTTGGCTTCTTCCCGATCTGGGATATGGCCCTATACAACCTAGCTTCTGCTGGATCCAACGCTTCTTCCTCATCAGATGGAACCTCGTCTTCCCAAACTTCATCTTCACTGGGTTCCTCTCTTCTTGGCTCAACTCCTCTTCTGATTTCCTCCTGCAGGGCTTGCACTTGCCTCTGCAAGGCCCTGAGATCGACCTCTGCTCCCCTATTCCTCGCACCACCATGGTTCCTACGTGGAGGCATCCTGCTCACTTCCTCACAACCCACAACCACAAGTCCTGGCGCAAACTGCCTCACTGTCGGTGATCGGTTCGCGCACTCAGAACCTTCTGGCTCTGATACCACTTGAAGCAGGACTAGAAATACAAGCAAAAAAATCACCAATATTTCATTCACAGAGCTTTAAAATTCGAATTACAGAAGATACAAAATGGCCAACCCCTTTTACAATGTAAGCACTGCCTTTTATAACGGACCCGACCCCCTTCGGACATCATTACATAGACTGCGAAGTTTGTTTCTAACCGCCCACATGAATGTTCTGTCACCGCCTGCAAGATGCTGCCAGGTGCCTCGAATCATCATGGCATGTAATGGCGGAGTGCGCTGCAGCCGCCTGTCCATCAACCCGTCGAGTCATCATTCATAGGAGTGCTCTATAGCCATCTGTAGTTTGTTGCCACGTGCCCTCCTGCAATGGCCTCTGTAACCGCCTAGTACTCCATGGCCACCTGTAATTCGCTATCACGTGCCCTTCTGCAATGGCCTCTGTAACCGTCGGCTTGTCTGGAGTCGTGAGCGTTCTATCGTGATATCACGACGTTTTTGCTTCCTTACGCTCTCTCTCCTCTTCGATCGTGATATCATGACGTTTTGGCGTTCGGCCTCTATTTTCTCCTTCGGGCCATGATTTCGTGACACGTCACGAAATCATGATGCCTCCGCCTTTCGCACTCGCTTTTTGCCTTCGGGCCGCGAAACCGTGACATGTCACGATTTCGTGACGTCTTTTCTCCTGGACGTCTATCCGCAAAATGCGTCACAAAATCGTGACGACTCTTCCCCCTGGCGCCTTCGCTCAAAATGTGTCACGAAATCGTGACAACTCTTCCCCCTGGTGCCTTCGCTCAAAATGTGTCACGAAATCATGACAACTCTTCCCCCTGGCGCCTTTGCTCAAAATGTGTCACGAAATCGTGACAACTCTTCCTCCTGGCGCCTTTGCTCAAAATGTGTCACGAAATCGTGACAACTCTTCCTCCTGGCGCCTTTGCTCAAAATGTGTCACGAAATCGCGACAACTTTTCCCCTCGGCGCTCCTCCGCAAAATGTGTCACGAAATCGTGACAACTTTTCTCCTCGGCACTTATCTGCAAAATGTGTCACGAAATCGTGACAACTTTTCTCCTTGGCACCTCTGCTCAAAATGTGTCGCGAAATCGCGACGATTCTTCTCCTTGGAGCCCATTCTTCAAAAGTGTCGCGATATCGCGACAGCTTCGCCCCTTTGCGCCTTTCTCAAAAAGGTGTCACGAAATCGCGATAGTTTCGGCCCTTGGCGCCTTTTCTCAAAAAGTGTCACGATATCGCGACAGTTTTGGCCCTTGGCGCCTTTTCTCAAAAAGTGTCACGATATCGCGATAGTTTCGGCCCTTGGCGCCTTTTCTCAAAAAGTGTCGCGATATCGCGACAGTTTCGGCCCTTGGCGCCCTTTCTCAAAAAGTGTCGCGATATCGCGACAGCTTTGGTACTTAGAGAAAAAATATTTTTGGATGATGCAAGATTGCTCTTCCACCTCCGGATGCTCCTGCATCAAAAATGAAATAATATCATTTTAAGTAGAAGCAGTTATAGAGACAACCTGGACTACCTGGAGGCTATGGAGAATATTATAGAATCGAGACTACCAAAGATAAGTGTTTAGCCCAATCTACCAAAACATATGCATGTGGTGTAATGGATACTCCATAGAGTGTGCTTAGAAAAAAAGATATAATGGAATTAAATAATAAATTGGTCACTCATTTTTATAGTGAATCCTTTTATGTCATTTATAGACTCTCTTCTAAGAACTGTGTCACCTATGACAATCAATACAACTAGTTATTTATAAAGAAGTATGAGAGCATCAATGAAATTTTGAAGGGCTAGAGAGTGAACAAGAAAAATACGCCATCTCAAATTTTAGAATTGAATTAATATATGCTATGGTCCAAATCTATAGGCTTTCATATGAGCAAGACACATTCCATTATTTTGTACATTATGTGGCAGTAGTAATTTATGTTATCCTTGAAGATTTTATTAGTCTTATTTTATTTTAGATAATTTGGTTGGGAAGATTAAATAGTTCAAAAACACTCAAGCCCCTGAGAGGCCTAGGTTCTATATCATTTCCTTTTTATATATTATGTGTGCAATTTTACTACTAAATATTAGAGAAGTTTTATTTTTTAACTATCTAGAGAGTCCACTTACACATATATTTTTTTATAAATATATGGAAATAAAATATGAAGAAAAATAAAATATTTTATAACATTCATTTTGTTGTCTTCCTTTGTATTTATTCTATAATAAACAATTTTTCTTTCCACCACTTCGCTGAATAATATAAGAAAGCTTTGTAGTTGTATGTTGGCCTACTTATTTAAGGCCATCATACATACATTAGACTCTCAAGCTTCAAAGTGAAGCCTAATTTATTACCAAAGTATGTTCCTAATAAAATACTAATCAAAGAGGTAGCTTATCATATGATGGGTGGCCTTAATGGATACATTAAATAAATTCATTAGCCCACCTCCATGTGTTTTCCACCCATTTTTTTTGCCATTTGAGCTTTTCCCATAGGAAATTTTGGGCATTATATATAGTTGGCCTCACAATTTAATAAACTTTATTTAGAATTTGTATATATTAGATTTTATAACCATGAGAGAAATTTAAAGTGACGTTTAATTTCTATATAGAATAATTGGTCTTTTGAATGCACACCGAAGGAGTTCAAAGAAGCCCTTTCGAGAGACATGCATTCTTGGAAAGAAGTGATAGAAAGGATGAATAAGGATGCTTCAACACATGAATTGGGTATATTAGGTCAGGCTCCATCCTAGACAAGTACTTTAACTCCTTTTGGTAGAAAAAGTATTAAACTAAAGTCAAATATTGAAGTCCCCATGAAGATAGTTGTTGTGAAAGATACTCCTATACAAATAAAAGAAAATCCCTAAAAAGGGAGTATGATTTTTTTGAAAATTTTCTAAGTGTGGGTAGAGGGAGCATTACAAGAGTAAGTGTAATACAAATATTATACCTTCTATTTAATGTAGTCTATATCGTGGAGAAAATTAATGTAACAGACTGAAAATATTCTAAAAAGAAGGTGTCATCCTTAGAGGTAAAACTTATATTGGAATAATTTCTTCCAGCAAGAGTATACCTTCTGATGAAAAAAACCTCACCTAAAGAGGCCCACAAAAATGTGTGTGTTAGAATTTAAATAAATATAGATCGAAAGTAATGAAATTATGGAGGTCATAGTAGAAGGTGACATAGTGGAAAGAGAAACTATAGAAGAAGTAGTCAATGATGTAGAGGTTTCAAAACTAGTAGATGCAACCAAACATGTTAGAATAAGCAAACAACAACATGATATAGAAGTTTATGGGATTTCTAGTTTATCCATTGAGAGAAATATCCTAAACCACAAGATTGAAGATATTTCAATTAATTATTTTATGATAAGTAATCCAAATCATTGAAAGGAAAATATTCTAGGAAGAGGAAGACATTCAAGGATAATGTTGTGGTTGAAAGAGTACAAGAGATAACCATATCCTTATTAGATCAAATTTTATGGGAAGACATTAATTAGATCCATATTAAATTAGTTAAATTGGAGTGGGATAAATTGAGACTTGTAGAAGTGGATCACTAACCAATTCCAATACATTTAGGCCTTAGAATCTAAAAGAACATTTAGAAGGGATCATGGTAGACTACTTGGGGAGAGATTTTCTCAATTAGATAAGATTATTTTGAATAAATAAATAAAATCTCTCTTCCTAATTCAACCCCTTACTTATCAATTTAATTCCTTAAATAACAAGTTGCCATTGTAGACACCATCGAGCACCACAAGGACCTCATTCTAAGTGTATCTACCAAAGCTATAAGAGAAAAATTTGACATGAATATTAATTTTTTTTTTAAATTTTGCTTTTGTAGGGATAATAAGAGAAATATTGACCATGAATTATGCAAGCCTGATGCACTATAAGAAACAATATTACACACCCAAATTAGCCTCCTAAATATTAGACAACAAAGCATAGATTTTGTAACTAGTCCCCCTTTGTCTATTTTCCAGATCCATAGATGCTCTACCTAGATTACATTCACACAATTAAGGATCAACCATATTAGTGGAATTTTGTTGTATATCTAGTCCATATTTGACATGGTGAATAGATAAATGAAGAACCTAGAAATATAAATCGATATTGAGGAAACATATGATAACCATGGTGTCCTAATTGAATAATAATAGCATAAAGAGAATGCTTGAATCACTTCAGATAAAATGGTCAAAGTAATAAAATCTATAGAGAAATTCTCTCTAGAAGATTTTTATAAGTGGTTAATAGATTCAAAATTCAATAATTAAAATATGTGTGGCTATCTAAGAAAGTTTATCTCTATTGAGTCATCACTCAAGGAGAAATTTACAACCATTAGTTTTAATTTTCAATGCATTTCCATTTATGATCATGAAATCATTCAAAATTAATCCCATTATATGGAGATAATTTTTAATCTAACTACTTTGATAGTTGTTTAACTACCTTTTAGACTCTCTATTTTAAGGATAAAGACTCGATGATTCAAGGTTCAGTTTAGACTTCTTTTACTTTTATTGAAGTTTTAAAAAGCAAAAGCTTAGATGCTTTAAGTCTTCATGCATGTTTATAGATATAAATATTATTCAAGATTTATTGTAGGATTTCTTGAAAGAAGGTGTTTAATTTATTTCATGAATGTGAATGTTTTCCATTTATATGAATTCTGAATTAAAATCTCAAAGAATGGATTTAAATACTTGCTAGTTAAAACCTATTTATTGATACACTTAATGTGATTCAAGTGTTTGATAAATGATCTACGATATGTGGTTTTATAATTTTTATTGACCCTATTACTTATCTTTGAAAGTAATTAGTTGGTGTATGAACTTGGATATGTGGATTTCTAATTGTTATTGGTCCAAATAATTATTATTTTAAGAAAATAGTTTTATTAAATCAAATGCTTGTAGTTAGTTGTATGTTATAGAAGTAAATATTTTGTTTTTATATAGGAAAAATAAAGCAACTAGTTCTTTAAACTATAGGTTTTTAAAACCCTTTGGATATTTCCTACATAAAAATCAATTAACAAATAACTAACATACCACCAATCCAAGAAAATATCAAGCATGCAAGCTAGCAAATAAGGTGGCATTGCAACTGCCTACATTTATGATATGTAAAAAGAGTATGACATTTATGGTTATTGATAATAAAAATTTAAAAACCCAAGTCACCCAAAATATCTCATAAAATAAGAGGTAGGACCTTAGACTAATAGCTATGCAACCCTCTTTCTACCATTACATATTGCAATCACAACCTGGTAAATTGAGAACTTGAATGAACATAAAGGAAGGATTTCCAATGGCCATTGAATTTATTAAAGTATCCTCTAATGGTGTAAATATGGAGGAAAATATTTCACTACATGCATTTTTTTATAGAGTAGCACCTTAGACCCAAGTAGATTAGGTTCTTGTATCTTTATGCATGCTTATTGGTCACCCACTTGGTAATGGAAAAATAATAATAAATCCTATACAAAATTCCTAAATTCATAGTTAGCCAAATTCACCACATATATAAGCCATATGTTCAAATAAGATACATCAAGATTGATTAATAAAATCACCAATAACAGAAAAGCGAGGATCCAAGAAAAGGGATAGTCAATCAATTTTCCCAGGAACTAATTTTTCCATCATTAATAGCAATTCATCTTATTGAGGAACTACCAAGCTTAATGATCACGGTACTATTATCTACTTTCCTATAGTGTAATATATTTGAAGGAAGGAAATAATTTCAAATTTTATTAATTTATTCAAACAATTTGCTCAAAATATTAATACATATATTTATTTGCTTGTCAAATAGAACATTTTTTCTCTAAGACATCAATTTCTTAAAATGGAGGTTCAAAAGTTATTAATCAACTTAAAGCATTTAGTACAAACTTCAAGGAAGGTAAATGGATACTTAGGGAATAGAAAGTAAAGATATGATGGTAAAGACAATCATGTCAAAGGTACAATAGTGTCTAAAAATATCTAACACCATTAATGTTGACATGACTCAAATAGTAGTGGGATCATGAGGGGCTAGCCAAAGTAAGGTCTCAAATAATACCTCTAACTCAAGGAAATGCATCTAGTATAAGGAGTTTGAACCTAATGATAATATCAATAACTATAAGTTGTATTTGTTGATAAAATTGATAAACGGATTCATGAGAAACACATGCATGGTGATGAATGATCATTGAAATAGGTACATATGATGACAAAATCATGAAAAATAACTTAAATAAGGAATTTTCTAGTTGTTGGGATGAACATTATAAGGATAAAAATCAAAAGCATGCACAAAATTCTACCCATTCAATGCCAAATCTAGGTGATGGTAGAAATTGTTAGCTTTTGGAGGCTTAAACATAAAAGAAATGTATTCACAAGTATTGAAATAAGCATGCAATGAAATAACTATGATAATGGCAACTTAACATGCATGAAAATATGATAGAAAACTTGATACAATGCTCTAGAAATACTCATATAAGAAAGCTCATGAAAATTACAATGCTCCTCTCATGGAGTTTGCAACTCCTCCATGATAGAAAAATGGAGCTACATTGTGTCTACTACTACTCTCACCTTTGCACTCCAAAAACTCCTCAAAATCACTCACAATGAGGCCTTTATATAGAAATATAGATTCATTACCTCCCATTCAACCCTAAGACTCATGTACCTGTGGACTACATGCACATTTACATCATTGCACATTCTAACACTTAATAATTTTTTAAAAAACTCTAATAAAATATTTATATACTAATATAATCCTAACCTAAATATGTACCCATGAAGGTACATTAGTAAATAACCAAATGGTGTAATATCTATATTTTCCAACACCCCCTTGTATTACATTATTTGGTTTTGAAGACTTTAGTCTTCAATATGGATCTTTGACTCTTGAGTAGTCTTCATCTTGATGAGGTTATTTTCCTTCTATTGCTTCTAAATTTATGTGGTTTTTCCATGTTCCCTTTGATCTTGAATGCTTGGTAAACTTCTTGAAATCTTCTAGATATCCCTAATGAACTAAGGACTTGATAATCTTGCTAGTCATGAGAGAATCATGATTATTTTCTTTTCTTTTCTCTGGTTTTCTATGTGACCTATATCTTTGATCTTCAAAATATCAAGCTTGATTTTATGGTCAATAGATATTTTTGAAATAATAATTTGAAGAAAGCAATGTAATATGAATATTAAATTTTCTTCAAATTTCTTATAGTATTTGTCCTTGTAGTAATAGAAGTAGGATGAATGAGATTTTCCTTCACAATATTTACATGGGTGTAAACTCCAGCAATATTCCTTCTCATGACCAAGTTTGTTACAATGAGTACAAAGTAAATGTATCTCCATTTCCTTAGTTTTAGGAATATCATGTTTGTCAATTTCTCTGATAATCTGATTAAACCATTTGTGAAAAATTCTAGCTATCCCTTTTTTTCCTTTTCCATAAATTTGCATGAGTTCCTTTGTTTCAATATTTTGGATATTGATATTATCTTTTACTGTCTCACTAGATGATGCTTCTGAAGGATAGACTTCTGTCAAACATTCAGTTCTAAATTAAATTTGTTCTTATTTGTTAAATTCATTTTTCTTTGCTTGCTAATCATGCTATCTATTGAGTCAAGCTTATATTTAAACCACATTGGGATTTTCTTTCTAAAATGCATTTTTTAATATGTCCTTTTGAGTAGACATCCTTGTGTCTCCCAAATAGAAGATCCTTTTTATGTAGGACCAGTCTTAAAATGACTTCTCCTAATATTTGAGATAATAGTTTTCCAAATAATGTTCACCTTGTAGTATCTTGTATAACTATTTATCTCTGCTAGAAATATTTTAAAATGCAATTTCAAATATTGGTGTTGGAAATTTGAGCATGTTTTATTGTCATTGATGTCAAAATATTAGATGTCCCAATTTGATGAAATTAATGTCAAAAGGTTAAAGGTCCAAAATTGATGGAAATATTTGTGAGAAATATTTGTTAATTACCTTGGTGGTAATTTTGCAAAGGTTTAAATATTAATGGTGGCAATAAATTACCTTGGTGGTAATTTAGCAAAGGTTAAAATATTAATGGTGGCAATAAATTACCTTGGTGGTAATTTAGCAAAGGTTAAATGGTGGTAAGGTTCTCCCTAAAAATAAAAAGGCCCAAAAGGTTTTAGATATTTAAATTATAATATTTAAATCCTTTAGGATTTAAATAATTATAATTAAATATAATAATTCAAAAATTCAAATTTGAATGAAAACAAAGGCAGTCGACGTCATATGATAAATTAGGCATGTGTATAAAAAAAGCTAATGTAGCCTAAGACCAAGCATTAATTGAGCATTCGATTTTACTTGAACAATTTATTCCTTGCACGCAGAAGAGTGAGAAAGGCATAGACGTTCATGATTTTCAAAGGCAGCATAAGGACAAAAAGTGATAAGTG
>JAQPPZ010005047.1:0-10000 GCA_028583015.1 Wollemia nobilis
AATCGAAAAGATCTCCCTTGCATCGTCAGGTTGTCACACATTTATCATAATGGCCACAGAATATTTTACCAAATGGGTGGAAGCAATTTCGTTAACCTCTATGATAGGACCCCGCATTGCGGAGTTCATTTTGCATTACATCATATGTCGTTTTGGTATTCCATCCAAAATAATCTCGGATAATGGGCCATCATTCAAGAACAAAGATGTGCGTGCTTTAACCACAAAGTACAAAATTTAGCACAGCTTTTCAACACCCTATTATCCGCAAGCAAATGGGCAAGTAGAGGCGTCAAACAAAACGCTAATCGCCATCATTAAAAAGACCATCGCAGACAGTCATAAGGATTGGCACATACAAATCCCACTTGCCCTTTGGGCTTATCGCACTAGGGGTATGGGTAGGGGTAGGGGTATGGGTAGGTATCTTCACCAAATAAAATAAGGGGTATGGGTATGTAGACACCAAAATAGCACCAATCCGATTATGTGACTGCAAACATTGATCGCTTTGACAAACACAGCCCCCAGGGCAGCCCTCAGAGGTTAAACAGTGGTCTTATCCACTGTCATAGCAATTTTGTAAGGTCAAGAAGCAATTTGGCACACTTGGACACTTTGCCCAGTATTCGTCTCACCCAGGGACGAAAACAAAATAGAATTCATCCCACCCCAGGAAGAATTCTGAATCCGTCCCTGGGTGGGACGAATTCTAAGCTTAACGGGAAAAAAGACAAATGGCGCCAAGTGGCAGCCCAGAACAGTCAGTTGATGACTCCTGCCTCGCACGCGTGTGTAGGTGGACAGAGGGCCGTTAGAAGACTGTCACAAAAGGAATTTATCAAAGCCCAAGTTAACGGAGGACTCCCCTCCCTCATGGGAAGACAAGACTGCCACATGGCGCCTATGACCAACACATGGCATTTGTGCTTCCCTCCCAAAAGAGACCCCATGGGTCTATAAAATGTGGGACTTTTCTCACCCAAAATATATAGGTTGAAGGAGTTTTCAAGCAACGAAGTGCTGCCGAGTTGAAGACCCACTTGCATCCCTTTTGGTTCACCTTCTCGCATCCACCAATATCTTTTGCAAGGGAGGTTGTTGGGTGGTTTTTGGAAGCTTGAACCTAACCCAAATCCAACACATGGACACCTGAACCAACCAATTCGCCGACCCCCCAATCCTAAAAGGTTTTGGGCCCATCCCTAGTGGATTGGCGTCGGAATCAAGTGCCAACGGTGGGAGGCCCACTTGGGCACCCCCGCACTTTCTAGGTTTTAGAGCATTCTAGATTACTTTTTCAGGTTGCATTTTGTGTTATTATGTTTGGTTAACTCACAGCTGCAATTTCGTAACTTTTGGTCAAATTCTAGTATGTTTTGTGTCGCTTTGTTGTTTCACTGATTTGCAGGTGGCAAGATCAAATTCCCGAGGGTAGAGGCCAAATTAGGAGAATCCGACCATCTGGGTCGTCCCAAAATGGCCCCAATTACATAACCCCCTTATTTGTAGGCATTTTGCAGGTCTCAGGAATCGACATTGGAGCAGCAGTAGGTCGGCTTCTTCAACACAGAAGAATTCGTCCCACCCAGGGACGAATTTCAGTCAGAGATCGTCCCACCCAGGGACGAATTGCAGTCAGAAATCCTCCCACCCAGGGACGAATTCCATTTGAAGGCAGATTGGCCAGCTGTCTCAGTGGCAATGGCCTTCTGGTAACATTTTCTGTCTTCTGGCAAGTTTTTAGGCTGTTTAGAATCATTATGTTTACTGTTTTAGATAAATGTTTGCATGCATATTTCGTTAATTTTAAAGAACAAACACTTTTCACTTGCAGCAGGTGCTACTGACATATTCGTTGTTTCTTTGTTCGCAGGAGGAGCAGCAGAGGTAAGGACTCATCAGCGTAAGCGACGGCATCGTCTTGGCCCGTCCATTCAAACGTGGGCACGCGAAAAGAGGAAGACTAAGTCACATATTGTAACCAATACGAATTTAACGCTCCTAGCCCCCAAAAAGGGAGGAGACGTCTATGTAACCGAGGATAAGATATTTGAATAAAGAGGGCTGTGATTTCTTTACATCTTTTCTTTCATTTTCAAATTGTCTCCTTTCTTCGTTTTTGTGCATAGGATTAAAGCGTTACATTTTGTCTTATGTTGCATAATTAGTGCTCCCTCTACCCGGAATCTCGTGCTTTCAGGGTATTCTTCTTTTCATTTGAGGTGTGTTGTTGAGTAAGGTTTTTTGAAACATAAGGTGGAGTGAAAAGGATTGTTTGATAAGCATTGCTAGAAATGTTTTGAGCGAATTTTATGTGCTTCATTGATTGAATAGTTGTGTGAAATTTTTGAGTATTGTTTTGAGTGTTTTTGAATGTGAATGAGCAAGTCTTGAGAATATTTGAGAGTAAGTTTATGAGCAGTTTAGAGACATATTTTGAGCAGGTTTTGAGGTAGAGTTGGTAACAGATTAGAGATAGATTCTGAGCAGGTTTAAAGATAAATTTTGAGCAGGTTTTGAGGTAGACTTAGGAAACATGTTAGAGATAGATTTTGAGTAGATTTTAAGGCAAATTTTGAGTAGGTTTTGAGGCAGACTTAAGAATAGGTTAGAGATATATTTTGATCAGGTTTTAATATAGATTTGTGAGTACATTTGTGAGCAATTTTGATTAGTATTAAGCAGAGCAAAGGGTATAGAGTTCTCCTATGGAGAGAGATCCACAATCCATAGTAGTGAGGATAGAGGTCTCCTATGGAGTGATATACACGAACTAGTTGGGGAGATTGAGTTTTTCTATGGAGAGAGATCCACGAACCAGTTGAGGAGATAGAGTTCTCCTGGATCAAGTTCCATGAACCAGAGAAAATAGGAAAGAGTTCTCCTATGGAGAGAGATCCAAAATTAAGAGTATAGGGGATTGGTGTATCCTTTAGAAAGGTTCATAAACATTGTAATAGGGAATTGATTCCCAAAAGGATTTATTGAGAAAATTTATAAGGAATATTTTCTTCATGGAGTAGCCCACATTGGGTGAACCATGTTAAATCATGTCTCTCATGTGTGTGATGATGTGTGCAATGTTTATTGCTTTGATATTATTGATATTATAATTTGGATTAAAAAGAAAAAAGTTGTATCTTATATTGTTCACCCCCCTCTTAGTATAAGCTTATGTTCTTCAAAGCCATGAATAGTCGCAGCTCCACTAATCATCAATGCTCTTCTAGGAATGTGATAGCAAAAAAGAAATTTTTGGATAAGTTGTTGGAATCAAGTAAATCCATGATGATAGAAAGCACTAAACCTAAGTTTGACCAATCGATAAAGAATGCAAATATCATGGCCAAGGCCAAGCATGATCCATCTAAAATTCTCATCGAAATGCTGGAGAACATTTACCAATCTCACTATAGGGTTAATTTTAGTCTTTAGCACATCATTAGGGTTTCTAAAGCTATTTATGCCAGTCACAATGACACCTTCAAAGCCATCAGCCATGAGGAATACAGTGAGAAGAAAATTGTAGAATATTTAGTTCTTGATAAGGTTGGTGGTTTCCTACATTTTGTCTTTTGGTATTGTGGTTTCTAGTTCATTTCCTGTCTATTTTTTTTGTAGGATGGTTTGTTTTGTTTGATTTTCATGGTTAAACCTAATTTCACCCTGGTGTTTTCGGTAAAAGTTTTAGGGACCCTTTCAGAACCCTTTCTGTAAAATTACGATAAAATAAATATGTTAACAAAATAATATTAACGACTTATGAAATCATATAGCCTTAACTATGTTTAATAGAATGTATTGTAAATATATCCAGATTATTTAAAATAATGTAAATGTAACCTCTCATTTGTGCCTATATGAAAAAAATATAACTCCAACAATGTTGTTGAACATTTCAAATTTAAAATATGAATTCAATGCAAATTACAAAAAAAATAGTTGTTTTCATATGCCTTAGAGGGAATTCTTCCATTAAATTCATATGATAAAAAAATTAACAATAGTGTTATATTTATAATAAGCATGACCATTTAGAAGAAACCATAATAGATTTATTCTTAATTATGTTGCTTTACTATTCATAGTTATAATTATAGAATACTTGAGCAATTAGACAAGTTTATAATATTTGGGATTTAAAATAAATTAATTAATATGCATTTAGTTGGCTATTCAAACTTTATTTTTTAATGACCATTATATTTTATTATAAATTAAATAGATATCTCATTATTCTTATAGATATATACTCAAATTATATCTTCTTCCTTGTTACCTCCTAAGTGCTAATCATAATCAATATATCTATATTTTGAATACTGATAAAGCTTAAAATTCCAATTGACATAATATTCTATAATATTCTTTGGATACATAGAATAACTATACCATCAAAATCACCTTTTTCTCATGCTTTACTAATAGCTTTTGTAAAAATGATATGGAATTACCTAGGTTTATTTTATAGAGTTTCTACATAGGTTTAATCTCATATAACCATAATTTGATATGTTGACTCATTATATATTAACTTGCAAGATTTTATTTCCAGCCTATAATTTAGAGGAATATATACATAATATAATAAATGGAAATACTAATTTGTCATTCTTTAGTTATAACTGAATTAGAGATAAAATAATCTATCATAGTGAAAATCAAAAGTTATCTTCTTCCCTTAAGAAGTTCCACATAATTATTGGATCCCAGTAATTATCAGGAGTTGCATTATGTGAGCAATGATATGACTTAATATATTGTATGCCAAATTTTATTCATATTGTGTCTTAGTTTAGTTTTTCTTTTTCTTTTTTCCTTCTATTTCCTCTTGAAAATCCAAAATAATAAAATATTTTCTCTTTATAGTAGTTCCATGGTGATGATCAATGATGTAATTTTTTTCTTGTTTGTTAATAACTTATTATCATGATGACTATAATATTCCTCATCATCTACCTTATATTATTTAATGATTATTGCTTTGGTAATTTAAAATATTTCATGCTACATAAATGTTATTTCAATATTAATATAAAGTTGTTTTTTAGTCTTATTGTACATGTCATTTTATTACAAATATTATATTTTATTATGTAAATTGAAGACCTTGTCCTCTGCTTATAGATTGGAGGGATATCAATTCATGAACATTTGGAGGATGCATTAAAAGAATTTGATATGGGATTATAAAATAATACCCATCATTAGTATGATGAAAATTTGATACCATGTAGAACTAGATTATATATAACAAATAACACCATAGATTTAGTCTTAATATTTTTTTTGATTGACTAATTAGACTACCTTAGAATTACACAGAGGTAAGATGCATTGATGATATCAAAATTGAAATAATCAACCAATATATCAACAGATTATTTTTGTGGGGAGAACAGTTAAAAATTCATTAAATTTACTACTATAGAACTTTAAATATATAGATGACCTTATTCAAGGTTTGTTTTACCAATGTCTTTTTAGAAACTCAGTGTCAATGGCTAGAGAAGGATTAGTTGCCCATTTATTTTGGCAAAAATTTGATTATAGAATATACAATACAACGAATGTACATGTATATCCATTCGTCAATAATTTATTTTGGCAAAAAAATTTAGCGCTCTTTGACTTTATATATATATATAGACGGATATACAAGGCCTGCCATAGGTGCTAAAGATAAATATCCGACCATATATTCATCCACATGTGCCAAAAATGTGGCGTTGCCATATGTCAATTAGATAAGTTCACCAAGTAAACGCATATTCAGGGAATTGAAAAGGTTCAGAGTTAACTACGGATGAACACAATAAGAGGTAAAGTCAGAGGGAGTTAACTACGGATGAGCACAATAAGAGGTAAAGTCAATATAGACTAACAACGTCGAACGTCGCAGTTTTGAAAATTGAAATGGACTAAAGGCCTAATCTTTCTATAAATTCAAGCCCGAAGGGCCGAACCTCCACAACACCATACTATTCACAGAGAAAATATTGTTGTTATTTGACATTCACAATGGACTCCCGATCAAGCTGGTATGTATTCTGCATCTACTCTCTCCTTCATTAATTCTGTATATGTCACACGTTATATATTATTAACATATTTTAAATTTTTATTATTTTTTTTTAAATTAATAAAGATAAAAAAATATATCTTTAAATGGTTTAAAAATCAATTAAAATATTTATTTTCATTTTAAAAATTTATTATTATTATTTTTAAATTAAAAAAAAATAAATAATGTTTATTCTTTTATTATTTTTAAAATAATTATATATATATATATAAAGTAAAAAAATTGTTCTGCACTAAAAATGAATGTAATATAGAGTTTAGTGTTTGCATTTTAGGTCTTGAATGTCAACATAATAAAAGAAATAGTATGTAGAACATTCATGGAAATTTTACTTTTAAACTTTAGAGTTTCCAAAACACAAAAAGAAAGTATTTTAAGGTTGTCAATTGCACTTCAAGTATTTAATGGTACAAAACACTTATAAATGATAAGTTGTATTATAAATAGTCTGGATAACAGAAGATATTAATGCAGATGAAAGAGTTTTGCCAAAACCAGTAAAAAGAATATTAAGACCCTTATAGCAAAAACAAAGAGAAAAAAATTGAGAGGGATATCAATGTAGAAAACTAGAAATAAATATTATATGTGTCAAGAAGTGAGACTAAACATACAAATAAGAATAAAAAGTGGTATTTTTTTACCTGGTTAGATTCCTCGACTTTTAAGGAGGAGAACTAAGTTTGAATCTTATTGAAGAATACAAAAACATATGCCAAGATATTATAATACCACTAAGCGGTGGTGATGTAATATAGGTGGAACCAATTCAATCCCATATAACCCATTTAAAAGATAAAAGAAAAAGTTCTTCAAATATAAAGGTATGATTAAAGTATGACTATACAAGCTATATATAACCATACAAACCATTTATAATCATTCATCTTAAATAGAAAAATATTTATGTAGCTTAATTTTAATTGTTTTCTCACTTTGCCACTATTGTAGTTGTCAAAGACCTACTCTTTGATTATAAATTTTATTGCTAGTCCACATGCTTACCACCAAGAAACCATCAAGTGAAGCATCCAATTGATTATTTAATGGATCACAAGTGATGTCCACCCCAACCATCCACCGAAGTTGCATTTAAGGATTTTATTTATGGATTCAAAAATCATTGAGGTTTAACTTTTTATAATTACATGTAATTTTATTTGCAATACTAATGCAATTTCAACAGTCTTCCTTATGCAGGTGACTTTGTAACTTTTCTTCAATTATTAGGATAAAAAATTAAGTATTTTATTGTAAAATATGTAATTATTTAAACCCAACCCAAAAATGTAAGACTAAAGAATGTATTTTTTTCCATAATTTCAAAGCAATTTGAAATCCTTTGATTTTTCTTTGCCAAAATTCATAAATCTCTTGTGCTTACTTTTTTTTCAAAATTCATATTTTTTATTTTTTTTAAATCAAAAAACAATTAACGTGTGCTAACAAATAAGTTTAAACGCTAGTTAAAAAATATTAGCAAATAAATTAGAATACATGACGTATAAAAAACTTGTTAGAAATGTCATCCAACTAATAGGGTGCCTAATAAGCACAAATAAATTGAATTTAATATTGAAATTCATAATAGGTAACTGTAGCTGTATAGTATAATCTGAGAATAAAACCGGGCATGTAAAATCATTGAGGAAATATAATTGACTTCAATAAAATTATTATGATGAGTAAAATTATTAAGTAAATGGTTTGAAATAAAATGGACTTGTTATATGCTTTCTACATATTTGTGACAATAACTTGGCATGACATTAAAGTAAAAATATTATTTTTTTGTATGGTGTTACCGTGATTTCCAAATTTTAGATGACGAAGAATATTTCAATAAAATTTTAAAAAATAATATTAAATAATTGTAAATCTAATTTAAATGAAGTGAAACCAGAAATATTATATCAAATGTATATAAAAAAAACCTACAAATCATAATACTGACAGTGATGCTACCTTTTTATTAAACCAGTTCTATTAAGGACGCTACCTTTTTCATGAGCAGTTTCTCCTCTTTCTCATCAATTGTGATGAATTGAGACTGATAATTATAGTGTTCATATTTCTATAATTTATTTCAAACTTCCTAAAGGGGATTAGTATCATGCGTCATGGATGGTATTTGGGCAACGGAATTAACCTTGGGTTTGGGAAGCGAAAATGTCATTCGTGTATATATTGTTAATATATTTTAAATTTTATTAATGTTTTAATAATAAAGATATAAGAATATATTTATCAAAGGTTTAAAGATTATTTATTTTTATTTTTTATTTTTAATTTATTATTATTATTTTTAGATTAAAAAAATTAAATAATGTTTATTTTTTTTATCTTTTTGCAATAACTTTATATAGTACAAAATTGTTCCTACATTAAAAATTAATGTATTATAGTGTTTAGTCTTTGCACTTTAGGTATTGAATGAAAACATGATAAAGAAAGTAGTATGTAGAAAATCTATTGAAATTTTACCCTTCAAATTTAGAGTATCCAAAACATACAAAAAGAAAGTATTTTTAAGGTTGTTATTTGTACTTCAAGTATTCAATGGTACAATACTCTGATAAATGATTAGTCGTATTATAAATAGTTTGGATAGTGGAAGATATAAAAGTAGATGAAGGAGTTTCCAAAAATGAGTAAAATGAGTTTGAGAGGGATATCAATGGAGAAAACTAGAAATAACTAGTAAGTGTCAATATGAAGTGAGACTAAGCATACAAATAAGAATAAAAAGTAATAATTAAAACACTCTATAAAAATATTATATGGTATTTTTTTAACTGGTTATATTCCTCTTTAAGGAGGAGAACGAGGAGAACAAGGATTGAATCCTATTCAAGAATACAAGAACATATGCAAATATGTTGTAATACCACTATGTGATGATGATGTAATATAGCTAGAGTCAATTCAATCTCATATAACCCACTTAACAAATAAAAGAAAAAATCTTCAAATATAAAGGTATGATTAAAGTATGACTATACAAGCTACATACAACCATACAAACCATGTATAGTCATTCATTCTAAATAGAAAACTATTTATGTAGCTTAACTATCATTGCTTTCCCACTTTTCCACTCTTGTAGTTGTTAAAGGCCTACTCTTTGATTAAAAATTTTATTGTCAACCCACATGCTTGCCAGGAAACCAAGAAACCATCATGTGGAGCATCCAATTGACTATTTAACCGATCTACAAGTGATGTTGATGTTAGCAGTGCCACAGTAGAAGCCAACCAACATACACAGATGCAACATAGATAATAAACATACACTTTTTATTAGATCACAACTTTAAAATTAAAAACATTCACATTTACAACTTTGAAATTACAAACCAATCCCCGTTCGAACACCACAAGATTGCTAATCATACAAATAGATGAAATAACAACGTCCAAGCCATCAAGTGGTGGTATAGAGCTCACAACCCACACCCCCTAACTACTGATCGAATCAAGCATTTATAGGCTATAAGAAATTTGATTGTTATAATATAGTCATTACAACATTGTCGTTACAACATGACCATTACAACATGGTCATTACAATATGATCGTTATAAAATGGTCATTACAATATGATCGTTACAACCTGATTGTTATAATATAATCGATACAATATGGTCGTTACAACATTAACGTTACAATATGGTTGTTATAATATGACCATTACAACATGGTCATTATAATACGATCATTACAACATGGTCATTACAATATGACCGATACAACATGGTCATTACAACATGACCATTACAATATGGTCATTACAATATGACCGTTACAACATGGTTGTTACAAAGAGATGACCATTGTAGGGGAATGCTTACCAAAATAACAAACCAATAGAAAATATGACCATTAGGAATTTAAGAGGAAGAGGTTTAGAAT
>JAQPPZ010005047.1:15000-25617 GCA_028583015.1 Wollemia nobilis
GGGGGCGGGGGGGGGGGGGGGGGGGGGGCGGTGTTGGGGGGGGGGGGGGGGGGGGGGGGGGGGGGTGGGAGGGGAGGGGGGGGAGGGAAATTGGGGGGGGTAGTAGCGGAGGGAGGGGGGGGGGGGGGGGGGGGGGGGGGGGGGGGGGGGGGGGGGGGGGGGGGGGGGGGGCGGGGGGGGGGGGGGGGGGGGGGGGGGGGGGGGGCGGGGGGGGGGGGGGGGGGGGGGCCGGCGGCGGGGGGCGGGCGCGGGGCGGGCGCGGGGGCCGCCGGCGCCCGCCCCCCCCCTCCCCCCCCCCCCCCCTCCTCCTCTTCTCTCCTTTCTTTCTTTTTTTTTTTTTTTTTTTTTAACAATGAAATATAGAGTGTCTGTTTCACCACTTGTGCAAATATTTAGGCAATTTTTATTTCATACTTGTTGTAATCTACGTACATGTTCTGTTTCACATGTGTAGCTCAATTGTAGTAAGGGTGTGTGTATCCAATTATTGTCATGCATACAAATTTTGAGCATATTTTCACCATTAAAGTGGATCCTTAAGCAATTTCACACTTGCAGTAATCCATGAAATACTGAGTGTTTGTTTCAACACTCGCATATATTCTTAGGTAAGTTTTGTTTCATACATGGTGTAATCCATGTACACATTTTGTTTCACATGTGCAACACACTTGTAGTAATCCACAAAATTTCAAATATCTATTTTACTACTCGTGCATATCCTTAGGAAAGTTTTATTTCACACCTGTTGTAATCTACGTACACATTATTTTTTATACGTGCAACACACTTGCAATAATCCATGAAATATCAAGTGTTTGTTTCATCGTTTGCATAGATCCTAAGGTAAGTTCTATTTCACACTTGTTGTAGTCCACGTACATATTTTGTTTCACATATGTAACACACTTTATCGATAGACAAAAGCACACAACCCTATAGGAAATATTCAGAGCTCTGATACTACTTGATATTAGCAGTGCCATAGTAGAATCCAACCAACATACGTAGATGCAACACAAATAATAAAAATACACTTTTTTTATTAGATCACAACTTTGAAATTAAAAAAATTATATTTACAACTTTAAAATTATAAATTGATCCATGTTTGAACAGCATAAGACTGAAAATCATACAAATATATGAAATAACAACTACCAAACCACCAAGTGGCAATACGGAGCTCACAACCCATCCACCCTAACTATTTATCGAATCAAGCATTTATAAGCTCTAAGAAATTTTACCATTACAATATGGTTGTTAGAACATGACCATTACAACATGGTCATTACAATATGACTGTTACAACTTTGAAATTACAAATTGATCCATGTTTGAATACCACAAGAATGATAACCATACAAATAGATGAAATAATAACCTCCAAGCCACCAAGTGGTGGCACAGAGCTCATAGTCCATACCCCCTCACTACTAATCAAATTAAACATTTATAGGATCTGAGAAATTTGATCATTACAATTTGATCATTACAACATAGCCGCTATAACATGGTCATTACAATATGACTGCTAGAACATTGTTGTTACAATATAATCAGTACAACATGGTCGTTACAATATGATTGGTACAACATGGTCGGTACAACATGGTCGGTACAACATGACCGTTACAATATGGTCATTAGAATATGACCATTACAACATGGTCATTACAATATAACTCTTACAACATGGTCATTAAAATATGACTGATATAACATGGTCATTACAAGATAACTGTTACAATATGGTCATTACAATATGACTATTACAACATGGTTGTTACAAAGAGAAGACCATTGTAGGGGACCAATTACAAAAATAACAAACCAAAAGAAAATATGACCGTTAGAAATTTAAGAGGAAGAGTGTTAGAATGTGATGCTCCTACATCAGATGTCCACCCCAACCATCCACCCAACTTGCGTTTGTGAATTTTATTTATTGATTCAAACACCATTAAGATTTAATTTCCATCCACCCAACTTGCGTTTGTGAATTTTATTTATTGATTCAAACACCATTAAGATTTAATTTTTTATAACTACATGTAACTTTTTTTGCAACAATATATCATATTATTATGCATTTTCAACAATCTTCTTTATGAACATGAATTTCTCCAAAATCGAATCCCCACCCCAAAACAAATATAGGGATTAAAAAACTATGTGCTTTTTTCCATAATTACAATTCAATTTGAAATCCTTTTGGATTTTCTTTGCCAAAATTCATGAATCTCTTGTGCTTGATTTTTTTCAAAAATCATATTATTTAATTTTTTTAAACCATCTCAAAAATTTAGTTAATTAGTGGGAACCAAAGTCTATTTAGGGTTTGGGTTTGTAAGAAATCGTATGGTTCCTTATTATATATTAGATTGTAATGAAAGAAAAGGAAATTTTGTATTTTTGTATTAGAAGTTCTGAAGGAGATAGCCCCCTCAAATTGAATATGTTGAGCAATTAATAAACTTTATGTTTTGTTTTCCATTTTGGTACATATTTTTGTATTAATTTATTGTTGCAAATAAATTTATTTCAATATTCCACATTCACCTGAATCAAATTTGTGTCTTCTAATCAATGATTTGAATTTCATGTAATAATCCATAATAATCTATAGACATCCCACACTATTACTAAGATTGAATTTTAACTTGTCTATTGTAACTAGATGTTGCATATTCCTCCTCAAATTATAATTTGAAATTAAAGATCTCTCCCCCAAATACCACCAACAAACACTTAACCACTATCAACCAATCTAATTCTTCTTTTGGACCTATTCCTTATATGTTGTCACGCTTTGTTAACCTCCTGCAGTATGAAATTTT
This sequence comes from Wollemia nobilis, assembly GCA_028583015.1. Taxonomy (NCBI): domain Eukaryota; kingdom Viridiplantae; phylum Streptophyta; class Pinopsida; order Araucariales; family Araucariaceae; genus Wollemia; species Wollemia nobilis. The sequence goes on from JAQPPZ010005047.1 coordinate 17,844, forward strand.
TAGCACTCTTTGACTTTATTTATTTATATATATATATGCAGATGGATATACAAGGCCTTGGAGAGGTGCCGACCATATATAAGAAACGGTGGTGTTCTTGCACTATACGCCGTATATTCATCCACATGTGCGACAAATGTGGCGTTGCTATCTTTTAATTAGATAAGTTCAGTTGACTTTATAGACCATGTAAACATATTCAAAGGGATAGTGTAAACTACGGATGAACGCAATAAGAGGTAAAGTCAAAATAGAAGCCCATTCTATTCAATATCACACACTTATCCTCAAAAGTCGCAGTTTTGAAAATTGAAATGGACTAACACGGCCTAATCTTTCTATAAATACAAGCCCGAAGGGCCGAATCGACACAACACCATACTATTCACAGAGAAAATATTGTTGTTATTTGACATTGACAATGGACTCCCGATCAAGCTGGTATGTATTCTGCATCTACTCTCTCCTTAATTAATTCTGTATATGCTATGCCACTCTTTATTTTTGTTTGGAAGAAATCTAATGATCTTGTGGAGATTTTGGCAGGATATCCTTCATAGTGATAGCGGTGGCTATTGCAATTGTGAGTCCCCTTTCCTGTGGGGCGGCAGATTTAATATACGACAGTGATGGGCATGTCCTGCAAGAAGGTGTGCAATACTGCGTTCTGCCTGCGACGAAAGGCCACGGCGGAGGATTATCGCTGGCGAAGCGTAATAACACGTGTCCACTCTATGTGGCTCAAGCGAAGTCTGAGACCTCCCAAGGGCTTCCGGTGGTATTCACGCCCCTGAAATCTGGAGACGCGTTCCAAGACGGCATAAACGTTCACATAAGAACGGCCGCTAAAACCGTTTGTGTGCAATCAAATATATGGAGCGTCAATGCTTCTTTCATCGAAGCCGCTTCGGCGAGTGGTTCTCCCTTTCGTATTGAAAAAGAGGGAGATAATGATTACGTACTGAATTGGTGTCCAGGGGCAGGCACTGGGTGCAAAAACTGCGGCCATGGACTTGTTTGCCAAAAGCTGGGCATTTATGTGGATGAGGAGGAGAATCGCTGGGTTGTTCTCCCCTCGCTTGCCTCCGAAACTCTCCACGTCCAGTTTAAGAATTGTTCGTTTATTCAGTTTTAATAGACACGGAAATGGATATGTAGTTGTTTGGACATGTGTTATGGAATAAAAACGATAGCTAGGTAATTTAGCTCTATAGTATGATCTGAGAATAAAACCGGGCATGTAAAATCATTGAGGAAATAGAATTGCCTCCAATAAAATTATTATGATGCCTAAAAATATTACGTAAATGGTTTGAAATAAAATGTAATTCTTTTACCTCGAACGGAAAATTCAAAGCTGATACAAGCTGCCATAAATTACGTTGTATGTTATATGATTTCTACTTATTTGTGACAATAACTTGACATGACATGACAGAAATAATGTTATTTTTTGTATGGTGTTAAGTGTTTTTCTAAATCAGAAAGAATATTTTTATTTGTATTTTTAATATATAAAAAATCAAAAATACCATAATAGATGTAAATTAAATGAAGTCAAACGACAAATATAATCATCAAATGTTAAAAAAAACTTCAAACCCTAACACTACACAACGAATGCTAACAAATCCTTATGCTTATCACGAACAGTGATGCTTATTACTTCTCTTTCTTATCAAAATTCCTCTTAAAGGCACATGTGCCATTGTATTAAACTAGTTCTATTAAGGAAGCTACCTTTGTAAGAGACATTGAACCCCTTGTTCACGAGCAATTTCTCCTCTTCCACATCAATTGTGATGAATTGAGACTGTGGTGATTATAGTGTTCATTCTTCTGTAATTTATATCAAACTTTCTAAAGGATTAGTGTCATGCGTCATAAATGGTTTTTGGGCAATGGAATTAACCATGGGATTTAGGAAGCGAAAATGTCATTCCTGCATGTATTATTAATATATTTTAAATTATTATTATTTATTTATTGATAATTATGGAAGAGTGTTGAAAAATCTTCGAATCTTATATAATGAGAACTTAACCAAGTCTACAATATTATGAAAAGAGACAAGAAAAAAAGCAGCTCAATCCAAGTAAGGACTTTAGACCAACCAACCCACTAGGGTATAATGAGAACAACTTAGAAAAAATTATGAATCTAGCTAGAAGAATGTGCAGACCTCCAATAAAAAAAGACTCACAATTATCAGTGAGAAATATTAAATAAACTATTCAGCTTCTATACGAAACTTCACCCTCCAAATAAAGAGATTATTCTGGCTTAGACCTAAATTAGCTAATAAGTTAGAACTCTTATTACCTTCTCTATAGATGTGCCTGACTTGAATTCCCCTCAAATTCTAACAAAATCTCTTAGCTTCCGTAATTAGGTTGAAGATGTTTTAACTAGGATTTGGATCACTGAAAAAGGTCTTAACCACATTTAACGACTCCCTTTCAATAATGATTTGTTTATAATTCAAAGATTCCATTAATGTAGTGCCTTGATACAACGCCCTTGATTCCACAAAATGACAAGTTTGAGGTTCTAGGTTTTTTCACAAAGATAATGAGAATCTTCCCATTATGATTTCTAAATAGGCCACCTACCCTTGTAGGCCCTAGTTTATATTTGGATACGTCAAAATTAAATTTAATCTAATCCTAAGGTAGGGGTTGCCATTAATAGAGGTTCTAATATTATCTTGAAGATCTATTATTTTGGTATTGATTGAAAAGCCCAATTTTTTCAAAAGAGCTATTTCTACTACCCCTCCACAACTTGGAACCGAAGTTGAATTCCCTATATTTTCAATAATTGTCATTAACGCTCTAATCCAGACTGATTCAACATTTCTCTCCATAATTTTAAAAAATCTTCAGAGATGTGGGATGTAACAACCAAAGTCTACTCACCTAGTTGTACCACATAAATAAGCCAAACAATTTTTAGGGTAATTTTTTCATCTAAGTTTAATGTTCAACCTAAAAAGTGCTTTCATATCCACAACATTTATAATTCACCCAATGATTCATTAACAAAAAGTTTAAATAATAAGAGGTATATCATCCCACTTTTGAAATTGAAGATTGTTGTAGACAATCTCTCAAGTGGACGAGATTGGCCAAATCCTATAAAGGTCCCATTTTATCAAATTCAACTTATCTTATTTAAGTTCCTCTTGTTATAGCATGAGGATCAATCCATGGTTGGGGTTATTCTTTAGGATCCATAACACCTAAAGGATGGATGCATACTCTCCCCATCGCTTAGTATACTGAACCTCTAATTAACTAGATGACTTATTCATATTACATATGCAAGGGGTTAGCGTACATATGCCTAGTGTCTAGTTGAACATCCTCTTTCCCAGAGTTAGCCAAAGCCATGTCATTATCCTGACACTAGACTTGATCTTAATGTATAATCTGCCTCACGATTGATTATCCCATACCAAACTTCATGGTTAGACTAGCTACCTATTCATTCTAACTCATTTCTAGTTAGACGATACATAGACTTATCATCATACTCTCGAACAATGACCTAGAGATGGCATCCCATACCACCCCTCATTACTAGTTCTAACAAGGTCACTTATTTCAATCCATTTCGTTAGACCACAATCGTTCTCGAGTCATGTTGAATGCTTGCCTGTATTCCAACAACATTGAGTGTTTCAAGCCATTCATTTTATTTGGCCATAAATTTCATTCATCATTCTTGGTGAAAATATTATAGTTTTAGGCTCAACCAAAGTAACTCTAAAGTTTTCCTTGCATTATCCTAACTTAGAACTCTTTTGGTAATATTGTTATAAGTTCAAGAGACAATAGAAAATTTTAATATCCATATGCTTCCTAATATCATGGGATAAAATAACCAATTTATTTTCCCATTTTCAAATCATTACCCAAACTATTTTATTTAGGCAAAATTTTAAACAAATTAAAGATTTCATCACTATAAAATACATCCATTTTAATACATAAGACTTTCTATTAAAATTTCATACCAATAATAATCCTTGGGCCATAAAGTAGATAGTTGGTTTAATATTTATCCAGTCTCAAGAGGATCCGTTCCTTGATACAAGTTGGTTCCTACCAATTTCGGTTTCTTATACATTATTCGAAGGCTCAATTTCTCATTGCTAAAATAAGTTTCTCTCTTTTTTGTTTTACAAGCCGACCACAACACAATTCAAATTATCACTTTATAATACTCCTTATGGCAATTCGTTAAATTAAACCATAGCAATGTATATACAATGTATATAAAAAATGTACACGAATATCACACAAAGCTTTATCTTGTATTTGTTAATCAGGTTTATCTACAAGACATTATAGCTATGAATATCTTTCTCTGCCAATAAAATTTAATGACACTTTTACAACTAAAGGTGGCATATACTGCAGTGCACCATACATAGTTTCCATATAAAAGAAATAAATCATTAGTTTCCATATAAAAGAAATAAATCATTATATTACAATTACATCAAATATCTCTCTTTAATTTACAATAAAAAGAAACCCATTTTGCTTTTCTAAAGGAAAGCAAGTATATCAATTCATGAATTGGATAATATATATTTTCTTTCTTTTAATGCTATGAAATACATACAATTGAGTGATAATAGTTTTTTTGTAAAACCATTCACTAACAGGTTTCACACTCAAACAACTAACATTGGAAACATAGGATTAATTAAAATATAAACTTGATATTACATGTAAGCCTATTTAAATTAATTTTCATATCCGTCCGGTTTCTGGTTACAGAGATATAAATACCTAAATTGGGTGAACACATCGTACACATAGTTTACATTTTTCAATGAACTCGGACCTACCTCTACTTATTTTTAAATTGAGACACTTCAAACTGGCATAGATAATAAATTTATTTCTTTTCTATCCACCATGGTGTTTGTTGCCAGCACTTTAACTTCTTCCTCGTAGCATTTCACACTATCATGAGAGTGTTTCAGATCTTTTTGGATCAGAGTCCGCCTTAGGGTTGAATGCATGCATACTAATTATTATTTTACTAATGCAATCACAAATTATATCAACTTATTTCAACATCAAAATTTTCTTTACTTATAGGTATAAAATTTGAAAGAGAGTAATCAAACAAAGATTAAACCATATTCTAGTTCACTCATTTATCATCTAGTAGCATATTTAATCTTAGACATATTTCAACAATTCTACAACAAAACTATGGTTCAAGGATCAAACAATTTTCCAACTCATTTCCTCACGTTGGCCAAATAATTTTCATTTAAAATCTTCCATTCTAAGAGGAAATGGGTTTGTACCATATTTATATGCTCTTCAGTGGCAAGATAATAATTGGGAGAAAATTAATATATTTAATGGTATCCCATCTAAAATCCAACGAACAATATTTTTATAGTTTAACCATGAGGTGGAGATAACAGTTAAATTTTAAGCAATGCTTGTATAAGTCAATATTTCAGTATTCAAACACACTGTTAGAAAACCATACCCAACCAAGCATAATATATCAAATGGTTTTACTCAAACATTTTCACACATGCACAACATAATCTTTTTCTTTTACATGCAGTGCTCTCAATGAAAAACAATGAAAAATAGACGATGGAGTTCCTAAAGACTATCGAGGAAAGGCTAACTTCCACAGGGAAAAAGTAGTAGAGATGGAAAGCTACATAGCCAAATTGAGAAATGAACGAGAAATGTATAAGTCACAAGTCAAGGACTTAGATGCTGTAGTGGCAGAATACAAAGTACAGTGGAAGAAGCAGAACTAGTTGGTGAGGACACAAACCAAAGTAAATGGGAGGGCAGATGTAGGTAGCAAACCCACCTCCTAAAAGAAGAAGAAGTGATCAAGGAGGATTTGCTTAGTTTTGACATTTTACCAAGTTTTGCAAGCCATACATCCAGGTAACCAAACCATACAACTGGATTGAAAAACCGTATAGGGTAGTGGCAAATCATACAGGGTGCATTAAAATTCATCCAAATACATGTGAAATATAATTTCATGGTAAAATGATGCATATATTTTCAAACTAAGGTGTTAGACTTAGTAAAAGACTAAATTAATGAATTTAGTTGTAAATGGGCAGTTGTAAATAACTATTTTACTTAGGAACCACTTTGGAACAGCTTGGGAAATGTTATATAAGGCCCCATTTTCAAAATTGTAGTTCTGGTTGCTAAGAGGTAGAATAGAGTACTGGTTGGTTGTAATAGCTAACTTATATTTGAGTTATTGCAAGATATTGATAGAATAACCTTGTTGTAATGATATTTATGCTATAATAGAATAGAACTAAATCATTACACGTTATGTATGATCCTGGCAATGATGATTGATGATCTATATTGGAATCTTGATGTATGTGTATTTTTTGGTTATTGTTTTAACTTAGTTTTATGTATTGTTGCAACTCCTTGACAGAGGTTAAAATTGGTGGAACTTGAGGGATGATATGTGAGTATGGTGATGTGAAGAATGAATTTATGATTCCTATTGTATGATTTTTGTATATAATTGGTTGAATGGAATCTCTCACGAACTCCTTTGTGATGGTTGGCACAACCTAGAGAATGGATTAATTGGCATAGTAAAACCTTACAAAACATACCTGAGAGAGATTGAGGTACTAGAGCATATAATTTTGCACCTGAATGTACTATTATTTTATGTTTATCGTACATCAGAGTTCGTATAAATCGTACAAATTTGACTTACCCAATTTGGCAAATTGAACCATAAAGATCGACTTACCCAATTTGGTAGTTTGAGAAAATTGACTTGAATAGTTACAAAACTGTGTACGAAAAATTCTAAAATCAAATATTTCAGTTTTACTAAGTGCAAAAGCGTACATTCCATGTCCCTATATGATTTTTAACCGTACAGTGTGAGAGTTTGACATTCGTACAAGCTGTTTAGTTGTCGTCGGGAGTAGTTCGGGGGACGGTATGATTGTACAATTTGGTAGTCAAGTTGGAAATTGTCTATTCATCATTCATGGACCTAAAATATGACATCCCCACTTGGGAATATTGCACCCCTATGCTACAAGGGTTAAGTCTCAACCACTTGGCTAGCGAAAGCGATCGAGCGTTGCACTTGGAAGGTTGAGGTCGAAGGGTCGATTCTCGTCCGTGACAACAAGGATATACATTTTTATATAAGGTATGCACCATGTTGATTATTATATAGGGAACGCGCTAGATTGATTAGTTGTCGACCATAGTAGATATTTGGTGGATGATATTTGACCTCTAGTTTGGAACATAGGAGCTATAAGGAGAAATATTTTTGGCATTATATTTAAAGGGTTTTAATGTTATTTAATTTATTTGCTAATATTGGAGTGATAAGTTTGTAAATGGTTTATTTATAAATGTAATTCTTTGTTCTTGGACATTAAAGTGGAGTGAATTTTTTTTTGAAAGAGTAGGAGATAAAAGGTGTAAAATATATTTTATTTGATTGTAACTCTTGCTTTATAAAAGGAAAATTGTTGAGAGAGTTTTGTGAGTTTTAATGTATTGTCCTTAAGGACTAAAAGGAGTCCTAGAATATCATTTTCAAGATTCATTGAGCATCTTGTTGAGGGAAAATTCATGTGGATATTTTCAAAATAAATTATTGCTATCTAACCCTTGAAGTGGCACAAGGAGTGGTTATTTGTGAGATAGATTTTGTGATGTATCTTCACCAAATAAAATAAGGGGTATGGGTATGTAGACACCAA
>JAQPPZ010005048.1:0-31318 GCA_028583015.1 Wollemia nobilis
CCTCTGAAGTCCCACACCTAGGGTTTGATGCCCCTAGACCTCTCGCTCCTCCTCCTTGCTGCTCCATCCGTCACAACTTGTTGCCTCCGGATGAATACAATTATGATCTAAACCTAAATAGCCAATTTTTTTTTTTTTTTTTACCTTTGTTGATGGGGGGTCGGCGGGATTGGAACCTGCGACCTGCAGGCTCCCAGAGCCTTACCGCACAGTCCAACTTTACTCCAACTTTTATTTGATATTTAATGTTAAAAAATAAACATTATCTAACAAATAAGTTTAACAGTGAAATTCTTATGCTTTGTGTTTTTTGTTTTGTTTTTGCTTCTAACAAAACTACCATATAAATTGCAATAAATACCATACAATAACTAATAATAAATCAAGTGAACTAACTTTATTTTTTTATATTTATATATATAATATATACCTTGTTATGATGGCCGGTGAATGAATAAACATAACATTTGTAATTTTTTTTAAAAGATAACATTTTAAAATAATTGTACACTGGCGTAGGTCCTTCCAACTATAACAATGATTAAATATGTGCTTTGGGTTACTATAGTCCTCTTACAGAACTAATATATTGTCATTGTTGTATGTTTAAAGAGCATGTTAACCATTTTATTAATGATTAAGGTTTTGTGTTTTTTTATATTTTTTTGAATTGAATTGAACATATGATACTTATATTATAAATAAAAAACTAGAAACATAATACAATAAGTCACATATAGAAGAGCATTATAAGGTTGGAATACCAAAAAAAATTCTAGCAACTACTACAAAGACTGACCATCATGACTAAAATTGTTTTTAATATGCAAGTCATTACATATAGTGACAAAATTACAAAACCAAAAGAAGAAATTAGACTCCTTAATGTCCTGAAATAAAGAACTAGCAGTCCAAATATTGTCTTTTATCTGAATCAGATTTTCATGCATATTCTTAGGATGTAACCGATCTTCAAGTCCACATATCAACCTGTTAACCTACAAAATTATTTTAAATCATATGAGTCTCAAATGAGACTTAGTAAGGAACCTGTAATGTTACTGAAAGAGTTCATCATTACGAGTTTTCGAAATCATCCATAAAATCTCAGTGGAAAGAAATAACCAAAACATATTATAAGACTTATGCAACTACTGAATATGACCACATAATATTTGCATTTTACCCAAAGCAAAACTGAAATCCCAGCCATGAATATTGGAACAAAACATAAGCCAAATATCCTTAACATAAACACATTCAAATAAAATATGAGAAATGGTATCCGGAACACGACATAAAGAACATATAACAACCATACTAGTATCAACTACAATGGGCGCCTGTGAAGTACCAAAAAACTTTGCTAAAACTCCACCAAAACCGAAAATAATAATAAGAAAAAAAACATCCTTTTTATTATTAATAAAAAAAAAAATAAATAGAAAAAAAAAAAATTTTTTAAAAAAAAAAATCCTAAAAAAAAAAAAAAACTTTAAAAAAAAAAAAAAAAAAAACAAATAAAAATTTTTTTAAAAAAAACTAAAAAAAAAACTCAAAAAAAACAAAAAAAACCAAAAAAAAAAAAATTAAAAAAAAAACCCCAAACACCCCCAACACTATTTATATACAAACACAAAAAAAAAAAATATAAAATAAAACCAAAACAAAAAACAAAAAAACCACCCCCCCCCCAAAAAAACCCCCCGCACAAAAAAAAAAAAAAAAAACAAACAAACCAAAAAAAAAAAAAAAAAAAAAATTGCTCCAAAAAGAAAGGCATTTCTTCTCTTTCGCCTATGCCTCCTCCTCCTCCTTCTGCTAGTGACGAATGGAGTGATTCAGAAATCATATGGTATTGGATTGCAGTGGGATTGTCATATGGGTTGGGCTTTGCAGGGGTGGTTTCATTGCTTGTGTTCAACATGAGAAGCAGAACTAGAATCTTTGAGGTATATGATTGTATCATCATGTTTTTGTTTCTTCCATTAGCCAAACAGAGATAAATGCCATAAATGTGAAGCAGAAAATACAAGTCCAAACACACGAAGGGTGGAGATTACACTCCCTTTGAGTAGTGAAGATCACCATTTCGTAAGTTAAATCCATGCGCCACTTCATTTTATAGGCTTAGTTCCTTTATGTTTTACTGTTTTAGAGCCCCCAAATAAAGTTACAGTATATCCAGGTTGCAAGCTATATATTTTATTTTTGTGTATGGGCTTCTTTCCGCAAGAGAACGTGTGTAATTGAGCCATGCTTACTTCAATGCTTTTCAACTGGAATGAAGGTTGAGATTAATGTTTGCATATACTTAGATTTAAGTAGCAATGTGCTCGCGTGTGGTTGCTCTCTTTCTTTGGTTAATGTAGCATGAATATATGTTAATAATCTTAGGTTGATTAAAATGTGAAATTGAGTGGTTTATAAATTTTATTATTTGGTAAATTATTTTTAATAGTTTTAGTGGAATTTTTTACTTTTTGTAATTGGAGCATTTATATGAGGTAGTTGGCTGTCTTGTTATATTAGAGGAGATTTTTTATTAATGTTGAGTTAGTTTAATGTGTTAATTCATCAACATCAATTTAGTGTAGTCTGTTAATTCCACATTTTTTACCTTTATTGTAATTAGAGAACCTATGTGGGGTAGTTGGCCATCTTACTAATGTCGAGTTAGTTTAATGTGTTAATCCATCAACATCAAGTTAGTGTAGTGTGTTAATCCCACATCGAGGGATTCCTCACCTTTATTAACATCTAGTTAGCGTAGTGTGTTAATCACATATTGATTGAATTTTGTCCTACTTATGTGGGCTTTTTCATTCCTATTAACATCAACATAGGGTACTCTTTTAACCCCACATTGAAGCATCAATAAATAACTTATGAAGACACATTGAAACATTGATAAACATATTATATTTTAATCCTACATCGAAACATTTAGAAACATTTTATGATGGAATTTTGTCTCACTTATGTGGGGTTCCTCACCCCTATTAATATCGAGTTATTTTAGCGTGTTAATCCCACATTAAAACATCGAGAAACAACCTATGAACACACATTAAAACATTAAGAAATATCTTATGTGTTAATCCCACATTGAAACATTAAGAAACATCTTATAATGGAATTTTGTCTCGCTCAAGTGGGATTCCTCATCCTTATTAACATCTAGTTAGTGTAGTATGTTAATCCCATATTAAAACATCAAGAATCATCTAATATGGTAATCCCACAATGAAACATCGAAAAATATTTATAATGAAATTTTGTCTAGCCTATGGAGATTCCAATCCTATATTGAAAAATCAAGAAACATCGAGTTGTAGCTCTTGCCCTATGTGATGAATTTTTAAGCCTTAATACTAACATAAAACTCAAGGGATAAATTCCACAGGATCAAATATAATATAGCCACAATAAAGTAAAATCATGATAACGATGTAAGGAGAATAATATGAACAAATTAATATGTGTAACGACCAGTTAACTAAAGTCTAAATGCAAACTCAAGTCTCCTATGTGAACTAGTCGTGAGAGGGAATGCAAAGTTACTCCCACTCACCTTTATTGCATACAGACTGCCACTTCCGCCTATGATTAGGCTTGTTTGTTGACAAAACTTATTTTATGATTTAGTAGTTATCATCTGCAACGACTAATATCTGGCCACTATCGTCTGCAGTGGCTAAGGTCTGGCCACTCTATGCTTAAGTGGCTAAGATCAGGTCACTCTAGGCTTGAGCGGCTAGGCTTGGATGGCTTGAAAATGCCCCAAATGAGTGGTGAGAACCATTGTTGATGCTTGGAAAGTCCAAGATTATGTCATATGATCTTATGAATGTGTCTATGTGAGTAGCTCCCCTAAGCATGACATGTTTTAGGTGTCTACAGATGTCCTTTTTGTGATGCGTTGTGTGGAAAATACAATGTTGAGCAAAAACATAGACTGATATATTTGTAGGGTGTATGGTGATCAATGGTTTGATCAACATTGGATGGTCCAATCATGCAATATGGCACACACCCCTTGAATCATTGCCTCAACATTTGGAGGACTTAGCTCAATGGCTTGGGCATGTTAAATTGCACTCATTCCTTAAACTCAATCGGGTAGCTTTAGCTGCTACAACAATTTCGATCGATAGGAGAGCTACAATTGAATATGTCATGTCTGCTTACGTTCCCAAAAAACAAGAGAAATTTATGATTGTTGTATGCAATGATTCGTAGGACAAACACGATTTTGATGTGGTCGAGTGATATTTTATTGATTTGATTATGATTATGTTGAAGCTTTGAACTACCTCCTCACACAATGGATTGGTGAAGAAATGACTATAAATGAAGCGATAAGTTGCTTGACCAATATGACTAATCTGGTTCCTTTCTAGCATTTGTTGCTTTTAATGGGCAATCCCACATCCAAGTGTGATTCCAATTGTTTATGATAATCATCCATCCCTATCTCGAGGAGCGGTCCAACTATCAATAGCCTTCTTAGAGAGTTAGGATGAGTGATTCTATTTATGTTCATGTTGTATCACTTTGGCTTAATGTTTTTGATATCATAGGGGAATTAGGATGATCTTTTCGCACCCGTGGAACAGTTCAACCATCTTGGTCTTCTTTGGGATTGAAGGGTGGCACATCGTAATTCCAAAATGAAATGGTTTTGCCCCAAGTGGCCTTATGGTAACCTACTCATCTCATCAAAGTGCATGGAGTGCGAATCGCTACAATGGCCGAGTGGATAGATCAAGTAACTGGATACGAGGCTTGCTTGAGATTATGCTTTTATGTGATTTTCTTTGTGATTTTGGTCATTAAGATGACTTTAATTCATCAAAATGCATTTATTTAATGTTTTTTTTGTTATCCCCCATGGAAGGAATCTTTTGTTTTCATCTGTGGAGCAGGCTGTTGTCAGGTCCAGCGGCCTCTGAGTCTCTGCCTGTAGCGGCTGTCGCATTGAGCGGCCACGAATTTCGGGCCCTTGACATCAGCAGTGGCCAAGGCATATTTTGAAAATATAAAAATGCACTTTTAGGGTTTTTGACCTGTCATTTTCTTTGTAGACAATTCACTTTTCAGAGCTCTGGTGAGACAACGACAGTTGCAGTTGCGGAAGATACCGTTGTCAAGGATATGGCTGCGCAGGGTGAGGTACTAACTGTTGGAGGAGCCAGAGCTTCTCGGGTATTCTTTCAAACCCTACCATCTTTTTCGCTCTTGGGTAAAACCGAATCTCACTAAATCAAGTAAGCTTACAAATTATATATATATATATATATATATAACTTGTTATGGTGGCTGGTGAATGAATGAATTTAACATTTATAAAAGTTTGGAAAAGATAACCCTTTTGAAAAAATAGAACAATTGGGAAGATCCTTCCAACTATAACAATGAATAAATATGTGCTTTGAGTTACTATAGCCCTTTTATGAGACTAATATATTGTCATTGTTGTATATTTAAGAGTCTATTAATCATAATGATTAAGGTTTTATGTTTTTTATATTTTATCAATACAATATCTCATTTAGGAAGCTAAAGAGGTAAAAAAAAATTTAGTATCCACAAGACTATAGGTTACGAGACATTACGAGACAACCTTCATAGAAGATATTATTTATCTGATATATGTTTACTCAACCAAATTTGGGTTACCAAAATATAGTGTACAACTCTACCTCATTAAATTTAAACCTTAAACTTTTTATTTAAAATTTTAAAATTATAATACTAAACCTACTTAAATTCTAAAAAATATTTAAAAATATAAAGATAAAACCTCGACCTTTTTTAAGTCTGCGAAAGATTACTTTAGAGGTAGCAAGATTATCAATAATGATCTAAGGCTTTTGTAAAGGTAATTTATTGCAAATGGTTGAATAAGGTTGCATATCTACATATGTAAATGGACATGCCACTTGAATACTTTTTGCCTTGGCCAAATCGACCCTATAAATTCCCCGTCTTCCTTGACCCCGTCTTCCTTGACCTGTCAAATCAACCCAAAATTTCGCGTCTCCCGGGTCTTCCTGACTTAATGACATTGAACTGTCAAATCAACGCCATGAATTGCGCGTCTTCCCCGTCTTCCTAACTTGAATGACTGGCGTCGAGTTAGAGGGTGGAATCCATCTGGCCGACATCGTCAAACTAAAATTTGAATGACTATTAACGTTTTCAAGGGCTTCCCTTCCCGTGTTTAACAGGTTATCATTCCTCATTAATCTCATGTTGTATATCATATTTACTAGCATTTTGTGGAAACTTACATTGCAACGATAATAAAAATTTAATTTTTTAAGTTAAATTTTATTATGTATAATGATTTAAAATTATAAAAGTTTAAGTTTAATTTCTCAGGTTTCACATGAGTATACGATGATATAAGTTTTTAAAATTTGTTTAGTTTTTAAAAAAACTAATTAATTATATAAAATTAAAATAAAATTTATTTATATTATTTATATTTATTTATTGGTTGAATTTTTTTTTAAAAGGAATTTCAAACGGAAAACAATTTCCATGCAAAGAGAGACAATCCTAAAAGAACCTCTTCCAAAACAATCAATATATTTTTAACTTTAAAAATGACTTTAACTTTTTTTTTTTTTAATTTAATTAAACTATAATAACTTGTAAAATAAATATTAAAAAAATTAAACTTATAATTATAACCTGTTTTCAACCTCGTTGTTGTGGAATATCTTCTACCAAGTAATGAACTATTGGGGCAAAGTTACATTCTATTCAAATATTTAATATTTAATGCTATTTTATTACTTATTCTCTACATCGAGTCAGCCCAATAAATTTTCAAATCTTCCAACTGCTGTGGGTGGGTAGGACCACACGTTTTCTTTTTGGTTAACGCGCATGCTAGAAATACGCGTAGATTTATTGACAATGGTTTTCATTACATAAGAGACACAACTTAGTTTAGATTAACTGCAGAAAAGTGCAGAGAAAAGTTCATCATGAAAATGGAAACCAGACTCTTCACGTTGGAAAAATTATACACAGTGTTTGTTACATTTACAATTTTGAGAGGCATGTGCATGCAGGCTGAGGCGTGCCATGTTCAGAAATCAGAAGCTCTCCTAGTCTTCAAAGAAAGTTGGGTAATTGACTCAGTAAGGAACCTGTAATGTTACTGAAAGAGTTCATCATTACGAGCTTTCCAAATCATCCATAAAATCTCAGTGGAAAGAAATAACCAGAACATATTATAAGACTTATGCAACTACTGAATATGACCACATAATATTTGCATTTTACCCAACTGAAATACCATTGCGAGATAGATACTCCTCCAAACTTGGTGTCCTTAAAGGCCTCCATAGAGCACCCTCTGAACACCCGAGTAAAAATAGCATCCCTATCATTGGTTACCAAGGAGATAATGGCCACTTCATCAAAGGGGATCCGGAAGATCTTATACACATCCTCCAGTGTGATGGTCATCTCGTCGGTATGGAGGTGGAAGGTGTTGGTCCGAGGGTCCTACCGATGGACCAAAGTCGTAAGGTAGGCATGATCTGACATGATATTAAGTATTTTAGTATCACACTGTAGCCTGCGGTCTTTGAGCCATGCCCAGTCTATGTCATCCAAGAGGGGCAAAAGTATATTCATGAGCTTCGGGTCCCAAGCCCAAGCAGTAAGAATCTAAGCAAAAAGAGAAGAAAGCGAAGCATAACTACAATGCATATAAGGCATAAATCATATTAAAACATGAAAACGGTGCAAATAATTATAGGCTATTCTAAGTCTAGGCAAAAGAGCAGAATTGCACCTACTCATGCAACAAAAAACCAAAAAAAAAGCAAGTCAAAATTTCAAAAAAATCATTAAGTCAATCCATAAAATGCAAGAAAAATAAAAAAAGTTACTAAGTGTTCTTGGCCGCTGTTGCCTATAGCGGTCAAAAATTGGCCGCTAAAGTTGACAACGACCAAGCTCCAACGGTCATATTTTTTACCGTTGGGATTCAAAATGGTCGCTGCCAGTGACAACGACCAAGTTGCAGACCATTTTGGCCGCTCTGATCGATAGTGACCAACGGGCAACACGGTAGACGCGTGGGCCCTAGGCCAAAAAATACCAAAAAAATAACAAAAAAACAAAATGGGGACAAGCCCATCACATAAAATCCTAAACTAAGCCTAACTACGGGTTTAATTCATTACCAACAAGCTTAATGAGGTTCATTTACCAATTACTTAATGTGGTTCAATTTTACCCAATAAGAAACAAGCAAGGTTAAGGTTTGAGAGAGTACTCGAGAAGCTCCGGCTCCTCCACTCGAAGAGGCTTTGCCTAGCGCAGCCATGATATTCCAAGTCGCAGAAACACTCCAAGTTGCAAAAGTCACTTTCACTCCAAGAGCTCTAAAAGTACAAACTGACAACTGGTGAAAGTGAAAGGTAAAAACCCTAGGCCCATTTTATAATACCTCAATTTTGCCTTGGTCACTGTTGACATCAATGACCTGAATCTCTTGGCTGCTCAGGACATGAGCAGCCACGATCAAGAATTTAGGGGTCATTGGACCTGCCAGTGGACAACATCCTAGGGAGAAATAAGTAGATTCCCTAACAAAATAACATTCAAATAAGCACATTTTGATGAATCACCGTCATCATGATGATCAAAATAACATAAAAATTCATAAAAACATAATCTCAAGCAAGCCTCGTATCTAGTTACTTAGTCTATCAACTCGATGGTTGTAGCGATTCACACTCCATGCAATTCGATGAAATGAGTAAATTACCATAAGGCTACTTGGGACAAAAACATTCATTTTGGAATCATGATGTGTCACTTCAAACACGAAGAAGACCAAGATGGTCGGACTACTCCATGGGTATGATAGCAGCATCCTAATTTCCTTATGACATCAAAAACACTGAGCTAAGTGATACAATATAAGAATAAATAGAATCACTCATCCTAACTCCCTAAGAAGGCTATTAATAGTTGGACCACTTCCTGGGATAGGGATGAATGATTATCATAAACAATTAAAATCACACTTGGATGTGGGTTTGCCCATTAAAATAACAAATGCTAGAAAGGAACCAAATTAATCATATTGGTCAAGCGACTTGTCACTTTCTTCATTGTCATTTCTTCACCAATTCATTGTGTGAGGATGTAGTTCAAATATTCAAATAATCATAATCAAAATCAACAAAAGATCACTCGATCATATCAAAATTGTGTTCGTCCTATGAATCATTGCATACAATAATCACAACATCTCCCTCATTTTTTGGGAACATAAGCAAACATAACATCATCAATTTGTATCTATCCTTTCAGTCGGATCTGATTGTAGCAACTGAAGCTACCCGATTGAGTTTGAGGAATGAGTGCAATTGAACATGTGTAAGCCACTGAGCTAAGTTAAGTCTTTCAAACTTTGAAGCAATGATTCAAAGGATGTGCGCCATCTTGCATGATTGGGCCATCCAGCATTGATCAAACTATTGATCATCATACACGTTGCAAACATATCATTCTATGTTTTTGCTCAGCATTGTGTATTCCACACAACACATCACAAAAAGGGTCATTTGTAGACACCTAAAACATATCATGTTTAGGGGAACTACTCACATAGGCACATTCATAGACCATATGACATAACCTTGGGCCTTCTAAGCATCAAAAGTGATTCTCACCACTCATCTGGGGTAATTTTAAGCCCATCCAAGCTTAGCCATTGTAAACCAGAGTGTCTGGACCTTGGCCACTCCAGATCAGAGCAACCAGACCTTAGTCGCTGAAGACAACAACAACCAAAGCTTAGTCGCTACAAACGACAATGACTATATTATAAAGAGCAGTTTTGCTAACAAACAGGTCTAATCACGGGTAGAAGTGGTAGTCTGCATGCAATAAAGGTGAGTGGAAGTAATTTTGCATTCCCCTTCATGACCAGTCCACATGGGAGACTTGAATCTAAATTTAGACTTCAGTTAACTGGTCTTTAATCATAGAAAAGACAAAAAGCTTCTCATGCTAACATTCACTATGCATGAGGGATTCAATCCTAGGGTTTTGAACATAGACTTTAGGGTTTCACACACTTTAAAAGGTGAAAGCCTAGAGGTATCAAAGGTCACGAAGATCACAATTGTCAAGAAGATCATAATTGTCATGAAGATCATAATTGTCACAAAAATCACAATTATTATAGGAACAGATTAGGTGATTGAGGAGAGCTTTCGATACTTGGAGTGCTTTCCTTGGAGATCATCTTTACAGCGAAGCCCTAACAAATTGGAGAGCAAATTGGAGAACCTTTGAGGAGTGAGAAAGTGCTTACCATTTGAGGGTCTTACCACATACAATATATTCAACACATTAAGCAAAGTGACCATCATTTCAACATCGGATACAAGATTTGATCCATAGCTTTGGGGCAAAGAAGACAAGATTCACTTTAGCGGCCACTGTCTTAGACAGTGGCTCACAGGCCTAGTTCTATTATTCTTATTTCTTCATATTTACATATCATTAGCATAGAATTATTTCATTCATTCGCATTTGTAGCATTAGTTTCATACATTTGCATATCATTGAGTATATTCATTACTAACAACCTCATCCAGGGAGGCAATCTCAGAAATCTAAGTGTGTGTTGTTGTTTCATTACTTATAGGGCCACAGGTTCACTGGACAAATGTACAGAATATGAGAGAAAGAGGAACCCTCTAGGAAATAGACTTGGATAAAGAGTCATATGTAAGCCCACATACATTTCCATGTGCAGAATCGAGAAGCCCTTTAAAAGTGCACCACCCCTTTGTGATGGGACATCTCACTCTCTTGTAATTCATTGTATCAAAATGGGTATCCCTAAGAGGGATCGACATGTAACCATGTTTTAAATACAAATAAATAGATTTAACTTTTTTACTTCCATGTTGTATGATTTTCATGGTCTTTCATTTCATTCTGGGTATAATAAATATCGACAAGCAAGAGTAGAAGTTGGTGTGTGCGTCTCGAGGTCGCTACACCTCCATTTCTCCTTTCGCAACCACCACCAAGCTCTTCTCATCCCCAAGCCTAATACTATATTGACAAGAAGAATCAAGAGATGAAAATACATCCCTCTTGTCGGTCATATGGTTTGTGCACCCACTGTCCAGGATCCATGTCTCCTTTGTGCTATTCTATGTAGAGAGGAAAGTTGCATATTCCACTTTTTCTTCAATCATATAGAACAAAGTATCATCCTCATAGGAATCCTCTTCTCCATAATGTGCTGATTTTTTCAGCCTGCAATCCCTCTCATAATGGCCATATTTGTTACCATTGTAACACTGTACATTTCTCATATCTCAAACTCTACCTATTCTTCTTGCACTAGATCCTCCTCTTGTAGCATGAGCTCGATAATTATCTAAATCTTGATATCTTCCTCGACCTCTACCACCATAGGAACCTCTTCTACCTCCTCTTCTATTTATTCATCTTCCTCTGGAACCCCTATCATGACCTCTTCCCCCATAATTATCTTTTGCCAAAAAAGCTTGTTCCTCTATAGAACCTCCTTCTTTATCCTTCTTCCTATTGGCAATTCTCTCTTCATGAGATGTGAGATATCCAATTAATGAATTTATATCCATTTTTAAGAGGTCTTTCATTTATTCTATTATAAGGGTTACACTGTCAAACTTCTCTATCAAGTTTCTTAAAACCTTTTTAACTACTACATTTTGCTCTGTAATCTCTCCAAGTGTGACCATTTTATTTACTACTATTTTTACTCGAACACAATAATCTCCTATAGTTTCATTCTCCTCCTATTTGAGATTTTCAAAATGTCTTTGCAAAGTCTGCAATTTCACCTCCTTAACTTCGGCACTCCCCTGGTAATTCTCCTTCAATGCCTTCCAAGCTTCTTGATCCGAAATGCATGCAAAAATATGGGAAAAGAGACTCTTGTCTAGAGCTGACTGAATGAAAGCCAAAGCTAAATTATTTTCTTTCTCTTTCTCTTGCATCTCTTTCTTTTGATTTGTGGTCAATGCACTCCAGCCATTTGGTTTAGTGAACCAAAATTCAACGATGGCCCAAGCTCCTTTTGCCTTCAAAATAATCTTCATTCAGATGCTCCAATATTTGTAGTCAAAATCATCAAATTTTGGGATCGGAATTGAATTGGTGTTGTTGGCCATAATAGATCCCTTCAACACAAACTAAGATCTCTAAGAAGCTTTTTTAAAACTTGCAGCAGAAATTCCATAGTTACTTGAACCCAATTTCTCGATCACCTCGCTCTGATAACAAATGAAAAATTTACAATAATACAATGAAACAAAATTGAAGCAAATATTATCTTCTTATTATCTAGAATAATTCTGGCAGAGTTTCAATACTCTGTTACAATCTCCTCATAGACTCTGGAAGAGCTCACTCACTTGCTATAATGTAAAAAACACATTTTAAAAAGAAACCCTAAAACTGACTTAAGAGAAAACAAAGCAAACCCTGACCCTAGCAAATCACATCCGTCGGATCTACATCGATAGTATTTATTACATGTCTTAGTATTTTGGCCATAACTTTTGACTCAGGTGTCTGCTTGAGCCCGTTTTTCTAAATTGTACAAATTTTGAAGCTCTACGATTTCATTTGCTCTCCTCTAAGAGGAGATGCTTTCCAAGGTTGAAAACGTCATCTAACGACCTGAATTTTCATTTTAATGTATCGCTGGCCAGATTTCCAACATATCCATTTATCGATTGGACTGTCTACTATCTTAAAGTCTGTATAGAGCTAAGAGTACTCATGTTTTTTTATTTGAAAGTCTATCTTGTAAAATGAACATTCCTTAATTTCCTTTAAAAATTTTAGTATATAAAAAAACATTTGACTTTCTAATATAACAATATTCAGATACAATTTCAAATCATCATAGTTCATGTTTTATCATCGTTCAAAAATAGAATAGTACACGAAATCAATCTTGCAATTTTATGAGAAGGTTCCTTTGATATTGAAAATATTTAAAATATTATTCGTATGACAACACAATCACAAAGAAACTATAAGTGAATACCTCATATGGCTTTCCTAAATTTGAAATTTTAACATTTGCATTTTCTCAGACTCAACAGGATAAATACATTAATACATCTCAGTTTCTTTCACTTTGAGGAATAAAATAATAGCCAATCTTGGCTTACAAATTACTTCTATATAAATTGCTAGAGTATGTATATAACTAAATATGAACCATTTGTTTTAGAGACAACATATCACTGTTCTTTCAGAGAGCGGCTATAGCATCGTGGTTTCTTGTGCAGACTAGAACTCGAAAACATCACCATTTCCTTAAATGAACCACCTATTCAGACCACCCATTCAGGAGAAAGATTTTAAAGGTGAGAGTATGGTATCAGCTTGGCCATTATATACATCTAAATACAAACATCATTCATGCAAAGCACGCTTATGCTATAGAAAACATCTCAGATTTATATATGGTTTCACACTCTCATAAAGCATGCAAGCTTAAATCAGAATTTCCTTCTCATGCAATTCACAAAGTATGTAATATATTGAACTCTTTCTAATTTTTAATTGAAGGTTTCTTCTCATTCCATGCACAGAGCATGCAATATATTAAATTACAAAACATGCAAGATATCAAAACACACAACATGCAAGTTTCCAACTCCTTTCAATATAAATAAAATATTTCCCATTCTTGCATTACACAAACGTGCAATTCGTCGAGCTCATCTCGTTTTTCAATAAATAATCCTCACTCATGCAACACACAGGTATGCAATTCATCAAGCTCATCTCATATTTTTTTAAAATAAATCCTCACCTATGCAATACACAGGCATGCAGATTATCGAGCTCTTCTTGAGTTCAAAATAAATATTACTCACTTTTGTAATACACAGGGCATGCAGGTTATTGAGCTTCTTCATGAGTTCAAATAAAATATTTTTCACTTATGTAACACACAGGGCATGCAGGTTATTGAGCTTCTTCACGAGTTCAAATAAAAGATTTCACACTTATGTAATACACAGGTATGCATGATATTAATCTCCTTTTGAATTTAAATAAAAGAGTTTCCCATGAATGTAATACATAGGCATGCAAGTTATCAAGCTCTTATCAACTCAAATAAAAGAGTTTCCCATTCATGCAATACACAAGCATGCAAGTCATCAAGCTCTTCTCAACTCAAATAAAAGATTTTCCCATTCATGCAATACACATGCATGCAAGTTATCGAGCTCTTCTTAGCTCAAATAAAAGATTTTCCCATTCATGCAATACATAGGCATGCAAGTTATCGAGCTCTTCTCATCTCAAATAAAATATTTCCCACTCATGCAAAACATAGGGCATACTGGTCATAGCAATATTTTCATATTCATGTAAAGTCTCCTCTCATGTAAGAACTCAAGCTATTAAAACTATCTCTTGAAAATTAAAACTCATCAATTCATTAAAATTAAGTGCAATATTTTGTTTTGAAAATCGAATATATATATCGTCATGAGGGAGTTTCCACAAAGTTTTTAAAAAGTTCAACAATGGCAATATGGTAGCGATTTAACACACAAAAAGAACATGCAATTCCAAAAATGGCAATATAGGAAAACATAACACATATGTGGCATTTACTTTTACCAAAACTCAAGTGTCTACCTGGTTACACAACGCTCCAATTGACTACTTTCCCTAACAGATTATTCTAGTGCTGCACTAACTGTTCAACAACCTTTTTCCCAAGCTCTCTTCGCATGCCACATGTATCCAACCATTCCTTTCCTTAATGCTTGAAAGTGACATGCATCCACTTCGCTTCATTATCATTAAAAGAAACTTCCTCCTCTATCCAAAGGTGACACCTCACATATTTTGTTATGCCAGATCATTTTTCCCATACACAGAGAAATATATATATATGTTTTATTTTTCTCCTTCTTCAAATGGAAAGAAAGCAAAGTGGTCTTAGTGGTTGTAATCATCATAAAACTTAATGACTTCGTAGACGCCTATTCATATGTTTATATTATTAGTTTACTCCATATAAACAATTATCAAGGAAATCCTTCTTAAACATATTCAAATTACACATTATTTAAATTATGTTTTATTATTATATTTTTTAATTTCCTTTATATACATACATACATACATACATACATAACACACACACACACACACACACACACATATATATATATATATATATATATATATATATATATATATATATATATATATATATATATATATATATTGTTTTAAAATACCTGAGTTTCTTCCAACAAAGACAAACAAACAACAACTACTTTTTTTTACATTTTTTTTCATTTAATAAACTTAACATTGATATTACACAACAACAAGGAGCACACAAGAAATACACACAACATCAAATTATATGTAATAAATACAATAGTGACCTTTTACGAAGTGCAATCACACACATGTTGTAATGCATCAACAGTCAGAATGATTCATATGCAAATTCTTCGATGAATTTCCATGTATCCACTGGCCAAGGTGCAATGAAGCACAACATCATATCCCACCTACCTAACGCCATTCAATCTTAGTCTCCATCAAGGGTGGTTACTCTCTTTTGCCTCCATGCGTAAACCTATGCCTACATCATAAAACTCAATGCAACATCACATTCATCCAAATAAAAAGATATCAAGCAACAAGGATGTGACATACTCCTCCACTAGGAATTAACACACTCCCTGTGTTAAATAGAAAACATAAATGCAAATATCCACTACATCTGATCATATACATATATGTAAATATCAAAATTTACACAATAGTCACATATGCCATATTAAACCTCAACATGCCAACATAAAAAATTGTACAACTCAATACATATAGCAAATTGTTTTTTTTTGGTTAACAATTTTCAAATAAGTAAAGAAATTGGCTTCTCATGTCTGCAACATATTCCCATGTGGCATTTTTCTTAGAATAGTGGTCCCACTGAACCCTACATTGCCCCATATTTCTTTTCCTCAAGTGTTTAGTTTTGAACCCCAAAATTTTAATTGGTCAAACCTCGATGAGTTGCAGGTCTAACATTTATAAATGTGATACATCAAAAATATGTGATGGGTCAGCAACATATTTGCAAAGAAGAGACACATGGAAAACACTGTGGATTTTGGACATATTTGGTGGCAAAGCAAGTTTATAGGCGACAGGACTAATCTTGTCAACAATGTCAAAATGACCAATAAATGAAGAACTTAATTTGGTGGATTTGATTGAACTTTTGGTTGCTTTGACTCTAAGAAAGACTTTATCAAAAAATTCATGGGGGGTTCACTTCAAGTCTGCATAACTCTTCTGGCGATCAACAGCTTTACGAAGTCGCTAAAAAATTTCCATAATTTGGATATCCATATTTTTAATAGCTTCAGGACCGATCACCTCTCGATCATCCAAATTATCCCACGTATAGTGTCTTGCACCTATGCCATATAAAGCCTCAATAGGGATCATGTCCAATGTGGTATGGTAGTTGTTATTATAAGAAAATTCCACAAGGAAGAGATAATATTCCTATTTACTCAGATGGTCCATGCAATACATGTGCAGCATGTCTTCTAGCACCTGGTTGACCTTCTTAGTATGTCCATCCATCTTAGGATGATAGGTGATGCTGATATTGAGCTTTGTTTCCCAATATCAATGTAAAGCTAGCCTAAAATCAAAGATGAATCACAAATCTCCGTTCGAGATAATGATTTTAGGAAACCATGTAGTCTTACAATTTCTCGAGCAAATTTTTGCGCTATGGTTGATGCATCATCACATATGCTGCCTGGTATAAAATGTGCTACTTTAGTTAACTTATCCACCACAAAAAATATTGCATCATATGCTAAAACCAAGTCTTAGGAAGGCCAACAATAAAATCCATAGATATTACTTGCCATTTCTATTCTGGCACATCGAAAAAATGTAGCTATCCTCCAAGATGTTGATGTTCTGTCTTAACCTTTTGATATTCCAAGCATTTAGCAACAAATTGTACTACATACTTTTTCATTACAAGCCAAAAATAGTCTGTTCTCAAAGTTTCTTTCATTTTAATTACCCTTGGATGAGCATAATATGGTGGATAATGAGCTTCTTGCAAGATATATTTTTTTAGTACCTCATAATTAGGTACTATACTCTGTTATAAAACTATACCAGATTTTTCTTAATATCATAATATTTGTGTTGTTCCGATTCTCGCTCAACATTTTTATGGCATTGATTGCAAACTCATCATTCATTTACAATTCCTTGATATGTTTCTTTCAGACCATACTGACATTTTGTAAGTGTTGCTATATGCCTTCTCCTGCTGAAGGTATTTGCCAGTTTATTTTCTTTCCTTTTGATATATTCAATACCAAATTCATATTCAGCCAGAAACTCCATCCATCTTCCTTGTCTAGCATTTAATAGAGGTTGAGTAAAAATATATCTCAAGCTATGATAATCGGTTTTAAGCTCAAAGGGCTTTCCTAGCAAATAATGTCTCCACATCTTAAGGGCAAAAATTACTGCTACTAGTTCTAATTCATGTGTGGCATAGTTTATTTCATGTTTTTTGAATTTCTTGGACTCATATGCTACTATGGCCTCATCTTGCATCAACACACCACCCAGTCCCTCCAATGATGCATCAATACAAATGGTGAATTATTTGTTGGGGTTAGCTATTTTTTTTAATATGGGTACACTTGTCAATTTTCTTTCCTTTTCTTTGGAAATAGAAAATGTAACTTTTGAAAATCTCTTAACAAATTTCCGGTAGTAACCAGCCATTCCCACAAAGCTTCTCATTTCTATTATATTGGTTGGGATTGTTCAATCTATTATGGCTTCATTATTTTTAGGGTCTATTGTTATTTCTTCAGCTAAGACAATGTGTCCCCAAATATTGAACTTGTGATGTATAAAACTCACATTTGGATAATTGACCAAACAATTGATTCTTTATGAGGATTTCCAACACCACCCTCATGTTTTTGTCATGTTCTTTTTGATCTAAGTTCTATCTTAGAAAATATTACAACCCCTCTCAATTGATCAAACAGATCGTCAATTCTGGGTAAGGGATACTTATTCTTCACCGTCATTTTGTTAAGCATCCTATGATCAATACACAATCTCAAGGATCCATATTTATTTTTAACAAATAAAACTAGTGCTCTCCATGGTGACACACTGGGTTTAATGTGCCCTTTCTCTAAAAAATCTTGTAGTTGAGTTTTGATTTCTTATAATTCAAGTGGTGTCATTCGATAAGGGGTTCTAACTATTGGTGTTGCTCCTGGCATGAGCTCAATTGAGAAATCAAATTCTCTTTTTGGGGGTAGGCCAGGTAGATCTTCAGGAAAGACATCCCTAAATTCATTTAGAACTGGGTATTATTGAAATAATGTAGAACTTGAGTCAGTTTCCTCCTTTTTGTTCAATTTAACCACATACATTTTACATTTTTTTTAATGCTCTTTTGGTCTACATAGTAGTCAACAAATGGGGCTCAAGAGTTGTTTGATTGTAGTGGATATGGATTCTCTGGTTAGCGTCATCCATGAAGTCCAACCACCTTTCCTCAAATTTTAACAAGGCTTTTTGAGCTTTCAACGAGTCTATTCTCAGGACTATGTCAAAAGTATGTAGGGTAACTACATATAAATTCCAGTTAATTTTACCTTGAGGTAATTCTATTTAAGGATCAAATAGACATTGGTTAACCAAATTGGTTTATCCTGAGCTATACTCAACTTGCTTCATCATAGGCATCAGACAATGGTTGAGGTGTTTTTATCTTAACTGGTTGGCTATATTTTGGGTGTAGCCCCATTACAAATTTATGAGCCTTAAATTTCTCTTTCCCATCATACTCTAGGGCATACTTCAAAAGGTTTACAAACCTCTCATAATACTCTATTACAGTCATGTTGCCCTGATGTAAGTTGGTAAATTCACCATGTATTTCTATATAAAATTGAGGTGTGAGAAAATGGTCTTTAAACTCCCTTTTCAATCTCTTCCCATGGAATGTATATAGCTTTATTTTTCTTATATGTGGTCCACCAGTCTCTATTAGGACTCTCCAAACGAGTTGTTGTCCATGTAGTTTTATATTCTAAGCAAAGAGGTTGGATCACAAAATATCCCTCGGCTTCACTTAGCCAATTGACTACGGTCTTGCCATCGCCTCTTCCATAAAATTTAGATATATTCAACTTCTTAATTTCCTTGTTCAATTCTTCACCCACTTTCCTTCTCAAGGAACCTTCTAGAAACTCACTTATATTTTTAGTTTCCTTTGTCATACTCTCAATGACTTTTTGTTGTTGGGTGATTAGTTCCTACTGCTAGGCCATATGTGCCCTTTGTTGATCCATATGCTCACTCATCTAAGCTTATTGGATTTCCATTTGCTCATGCTATTGATTTAGTTGCTCCTGCATCAATTGAATCATTCAAGCCATATTTTCATCACTCAATGTAGCTCTCAAAGCTACATGCTCTTTCTCTTTCTTGACCACTTGTCGTGGTACACTGGTAGCTTGCACCCTTTTAGACTCTCTCATGAGTCATCTTGTTCCTACTCATGGAACTTTTACATTTTCTTCTTGCAGATTAACACTGGTCCTCCACGAGGTACCTACCATACTTGGTGTCAAAAGATTTATGCCAGAACATCTATTTCATATTCATTATCTAGGGTTTCACAAACCTAGGCTTAGATACCAACTGTCACAATCCGGTCTACTCACTGGTTGTGAAAAACACAAACACAAAATTTTGATTGAGAGTATATTAAATATCACAAATATTCATTGATTACCCAACTATTTATTAGTACATGGCATAGAGTTATCACACTTTAAGAATATTCACCACTACAGCTGGGGTCTTAAGTGCTCGAGACCAACCAACTTCCTACAAAGGTTGCCTTATTTAGATCCTTACCGCTCTCATGGGTATTTTTTGATCTTTGGCATGGGTTTTGCATTTCCAAGGCCCATAACACCTGGATGGATGGACACCATAACTCCCCTATTCCAAGCATGTTGGACATGGTTTTGTAATCCCACTCTTTTCCATGAAAGTCCATTGATCCATACATATTAAATAAGTTATTGCTTTGGAACTAGCATTACTATGCATGTGCCTGACCATTTACTTTCAACTAAAGTTTAGTCAAAGTCCTCCATTGCATGGCACTTGGACCAGATTACTCAGTTATAGTTCTGGTTGACGATAATGTTACCCATACCATCTACCATTGGATCTTCCAACCTCATGAGATAGATCCCTAGCCATGAGTCACGTTGGCAATTGTGCAATTGGATTAGGTTTGTGACCATCCTTACGTACTACTCGTATGTCATCCTGAAGCGATGTCCCATACCACCACTCTTTACTCTCAATAACTTAAGACCTCCATATTTTATTTAGTTGGAGAACAAATGACATCGAATCATGATAGTCGCCACCACAACTATCGATGTTGGGTGCCTAGTCATTTCTTGCTCATATACTTTTACTCTTATCTCAACATTTTATTCTTTTTTCCCTTCTCAGCTTGCCATAATAATACTCATAGGTTGTTGTCATCGCTGGCTACCAGAGTTGGATTAGTGCCATCCTCCTCGATAAGCACTAGATCTCAATACAATAATGAAGTTTAATTCATATTGACTTCATTAAAACTCTTTTATTTTATCTAGCAATGTTTCCATATGGGTTTAATACTCAGTTTATGCTTGAATTTTCATGATAATCCCTTTTTATTGATTAGTAAAAACAAAAGTTTTCATATAGCATAAACATTGAAGCTTTTTCTTTGCACAATCATATAACTTAGAAATTTTATGATGCTTAACTAAGTAAATCTAAATAATAATGAAATAGTCTATTCACTTTCATCAAATTTATAACTCATAGTCACATAACTTAACTATGGATTTTGTTAGCAAGTCAACGACTTATTAAAAGAAACATATACACATTTACTATTCCTAGCTTCAGAAAGAACATTTTATAAGCTCTATAAAAAGAATTATTTTTTTAATTATTTAAATATCAGAAGACACATCGACTTGCTCTATCTTGAATTCTATACATAATCAAGCACATGTTTCAACAAGTTTCCAAGACAGTCACATATTTCATGAAGGTCTTTTTATCTATACATATCTTTATCTAAAAGAATGGTATATTTATTTTCTTTTGGCAATCTATCCATTTATCGATTAGATTGTCTACTATCTTAAAGATTGTATAGAGCTAAGAGTAGTCATGTTTTTTTTTAATTTGAAATTCTATCTTTTAAAACGAACATTCCTTAATTTCCTTCAAAAATTTTAGTATATAAAAAAATATCTGACTTTCTAATATACAATATTCAGATATCATTTCAAACCATCATAGTTCATGTCTTATCATCGTTAAGAAATAGAATAGCACATGACATCAATATTGCAATTTTATGAGAAGGTTCCTTTGATATTTAAAATACAATTTGTATGATAACACAGTCACAAAGAAACTATAATTAAACACCTCATATGGCTTTCCTAAATTTGAAAGTTTAACATTTGCATTTTATCAGACTCAATGAGGATAAATACATTAATACATCCCAGTTTCTTTCACTTCGAGGAATAAAATAATAGCCAATCTTGGCTTAAAAATCACTTATATATAAAATGCCATAGTATGCATATAACTAAATATGAACCATTTGTTTTAGAGATAGCATATCATTGTTCTTTCAAATAGTGGCTATAGCACTGTGGCTTCTTGTGCAGACTAGAACTCGTCAACATCACCATTGCCTTCAATAAACCACTCGTTCAGGAGAAAGACTTTAAAGGTGAGAGTATGGGATCAGCTTAGCCATTTTATGCATCTAAATACAAAAAAAATTCATGCAAAGCACGCTTATGCTATAGAAAACATCTTAGATTTATATATGGTTTCACACTCTAACAGAGCATGCAAGCTTAAATCTCATTTCAAGATTAAATTAGAATTTACTTTTCATGCAATTCACAAAGTATGTAATATATTGAACTCTTTCCAATTTTTAATTAAAGGTTCTTCTCATTCCATACACAGAGCATGCAAGATATTAAATCACAAAACATGCAAGATATAAAAACACACAACATGCAAGTTTCCAATTCCTTTCAATATAAATAAAATATTTCCCATTATTGCATTACACAAACGTACAATTCGTTGAGCTCATATCGGGTTTCAATAAATAATCCTCACTCATGCAATACACAGGCATGCAATTCATCAAGCTCATCTCATATATATATATATATATATATATATATATATCCTCACCTATGCAATACACAGGCATGCACATTATCGAGGTCTTCTTGAATTCCAAAATAAAGATTAACCATTTTTGTAATACACATGGCATGCAGGTTATTGAGCTTCTTCATGAGTTCAAATAAAATATTTCTCACTTATTTAACACACAAGGCATGTAGTTATTAAGATTCTTCATGAGTTGAAATAAAATATTTCTCACTTATGTAATACATAGGTATGCAGGTTATTAATCTCTTTTTGAATTTAAATAAAAGGGTTTCCCATGCATGCAATACACAAGCATGCAAGTTATCAAGCTCTTCTGATCTCAAATAAAATATTTTCCCATTCATGAAATACATAGACATGCAATTTATCGAACTATTCTCAGCTCAAATAAAATATTTTTCCATTCATGCAGTACACAGGCATGCAAGTTATCGAGCTCTTCTTAGCTCAAATAAAATATTTTCCCATTCATGCAATACACAGACACACAAGTTACCGAGCTCTTCTCATCTCAAATAAAAGATTTCCCACTCATGCAAAACATAAGTCATACTATTCATAGCAACATTTTTAGATTTATGGAAAATCTCTTCTCATGTAAGCACTCAAGCTATTAAAGCTATCTCTTGAAAATTAAGACTCGTCAATTCATTAAAATTAAGTGCAATGCTTTTTTTTTTTTCCAGAATCGAATATATATCATCATTAGGGAGTTTCCACAAAGTTTTTAAAATTTTCAACAGTGGCAATATGGAAGCAATTTAACACACAAAAAGAACATGCAATTCTAACAATTCAAGTGTCTATGTAGTTACACAATGCTCCAATTGACTGCTTTTTCCCATAAGATTATTCTAGCGTTGCACTAACTGTTCAACACCCTTTTCTCCAAGCTCTCTTTGCATGTCACCCATATCAAACCACTCCTTTCCTTAATTCTAGAAAGTGACATGCATCCGCTTCGCTTCATTATTATTAAAAGAAACTTCCTTTGCTATCCAAAGGTGATGCCTCACATAGTTTGTTATGCCAGATCATTTTTCTCATACACAGACATATATATATATATTTTATTTTTCTCCTTATTCGAATGGAAAGAAAGCAAAGGGGTCTTAGTGGTTGTAATTATCATAAAACTTAATGACTTCGTAGATGCCTTTTCATATGTTTATATTATTAGTTTACTCCATATAAACAATTATCAAGGAAATCCTTCTTAAATATATTCAAATTACACATTATTTAAATTATGTTTTGTTATTTTTTTTAATTTCCTATATATACATATATATAGTCACACACACACACACATGCATATATATATATATATATATATATATCTTGTTTTACAATACTTGAGTTTCTTCCAACAAAGACAAACAAACATATCTATTTTTTTTTTACATTTTTTTTCATTTAATAAACTTAACATTGACATTACACAACAACAAGGAGCACACAAGAAATGCACACTACATCAAAGAATATGTAAGAAATGTTATAGTGACCTTGTACGAAGTGTAATCACACACATGCTCTAATGCATCAACATTTAGAATGATTCATATGCAAATCTACGATAAATTTCCATGTATTCACTGGCCAAGGTGCAATGAAGCACAACATCATATCCCACCTACCTGATGCTTTTCAACCTCAGTCTCCATAAGGGGTGGTTACTCTCTTCCACATCCACACGTAAACCTATGCTCGCATCACAAAACTCAACACAACATCACATTCTTCCAAATAAAAAGATATCAAGCAACAAATATGTGACATACAAGGGAAATAAGATTAAGGTGATAGATAAATTGATCTTGATATTGAAGACAATATAGGATAATAAAGAAGATAGCAATGGATTGGAAAGCATACCAAGCTTTCTAAGAAGAATAAATATAAGCAGAGAAAGAAATAAGGAAGTTATATAAGGTCTCGATAAAGATACATTTGTACTAAGGTAGATATATCAATTCTAATGTAACTTACTTCAAGTAATGGATCAGTAAATATTAACATTTAGATTTTGAAGATAGACCTTGATACAAGGATATTTTTATGTCTTGAATATAGACTTTAACATAAGGATAGTTTCATGTCTTGAAGACAGGCCTTGACATAAGGATAGTTTTAGGTCTTGAAGATAGGCCTTGATAGAAAATTGAGATACATGTTAATGAAACCTTGATATTGGAGGCTCAGGTCATAGAGACCTTGAGAATACAAATTTTAGATCATCAAGTATTGACCTTTACAAATATTCAAGAGGCTTGATAGAGGTAACCATATAGAGAAAATTAGATATAATAGCTATATAGATAAGAAAACTCAATATCATATAGATAAGGTTCTATATTGTAGTCATAATAGCCATAGAAATCAAGAAACCATTAGAAGAAAATGAAATCTAGAGAAAAAATATTGAGAAGAGTCTCAAGGTTTGAGATTAAAGAAGAGACTCAAGGTTTGAGATTAAAGAAGAAGCTCGAAGTTCGATATTAACAAAGAATCTTGAGGTTTGTGATACAAAGAGGAAGCCTGAGGTTCATGGTACAATATTGAGTAGACATCTAAGGTTTGAAAAGATGCTCAAAGTCTAAAATACAAAGATAAGGACTGAGGAAATATTTAGAGGGAACAACCCACAAGAAGAAAATAGGTAGAGATATCAAGATTTAAGGTAAAGCCATTTAGATCAAACCAAAGTGAAAAAAGTTGAGAGCTATTCATCTCATATCAGGAAAGGAGAATGTAGAGATATTAATCGAACAAAGAGCCACTCATAAAATATATAGTTAGAATAGAGATAAGCATCATCTAACCTACAAAATGAGCAAACAACATATTAGTGAAAGCAATACAATCATATGTGAAGATGAAATAGTGCAATACATCAAATACTAAGGTGGAATACAATGCAAGAGGGTGGAATAACCATGTTGAAATTTAGTGCAATGTTGGATTATACACATTAGTACAGTGTGCAACATCGAAAGTGAAAATACCAAGATCCAAGTGCCAAGGTGAGTATTCAATATCCAAGCACTTCATTAGAACGCCAAAATAAAAGTGCTTCATCGAATCCAATTAAGTGTTGAGTGAAATATAAATCCAATTAAATTTTGAGTATTTTTCTAAAAGGAGATAGAGCACTAGTGAGGGGTTACCAAGGGATAAAATGACCAAGTGACAAATGTGCCAATTAATGTAACAACCAAGACCAAGTGTACCGATAAAATAACAACCAAGACCAAGTGTGCCAAGTAATATAACTGTAATAACCATCATTCCACCACCAAACTCTACTATTTTTTTTTAATTCCCTTATATCACATTCTTCTAGATACTGATTTATTCAACTAAGCCTAGTTGATGAATTGAACTCATATTGCATTCTTGATCTTAAGCCTTCTTATTTAGTCCTTTTAGTAGACATCACATTTAGATAGTGATTTATATGTTTATAAATATCTTTCATTATTACAAGCATATTGTTCCATTACTTCAGTTGTTACCAAGAACATAACCATTTTAATACATTATGCATCTTATGTCATAATACATTCATTATCATGGGAAAATGCAACAATATTTCAATTATAATAATTCATAATCTTAGTGTAACATACTTCATGTTTCCATGCTATATTCATTTATGAAAGAACATAATCATGTTAGCACAATACCTATTTACATCACATCAAAGAAACATTGCTTAAAAACCATACATCACTTAGAAGCATAGTTAGGACATGCATTGCTGATTCCAATAACAAAAACATAAAACCAAATAGAACCATAACACCATCATTTTATCCTAGTAAAATCTCGAAGGGAAACCACCCAATGGTAAAATATGCATCTTTATCTTTATTAATTGAATGCATAAATTACAATCATCTCAAGGATCCTATAGATATATTTTTTTCACCATTAACTAAATACACCTATGTGGAATACTTCCACATCATTATAAATTGAAACATATAAGTATATGTTTCTTGCACTCATATGCATATTAGAGGAACCTTCACAGTCCTCATAATGAATCTCATATTCATTTTCCTTTGCCCTTAATATGTACTCTATACATGTAAGCAATCTTCTTGTTTAATAAATCCTATGTAGCAGATCATGAGAGAAAGGTCATTACTTTCCTTAGATATGGAAACCACATTGTGTTTCATTCTACATAACAACTTCTTCTATTTAGGCAATGTCATGTGACAATACTCCACGAATTTAGACAAACATTTTACACAAATCATTTGCAAAAATTCTGCAATCCAATGGTAGAAAGTCCCATACCTTCCTAAATATGAAACTTGGAGCTTCCCCCTCCTTACTTCATCCCATATAATTCTGCATAAATGATATGCCTTTGAACCTGTATTGTTCCATACATCCACCAAAGGCTATGAGAGAACCCCATAATTCTCCAAAGAATGGAACCCCGTTCCAATCTTCCCTCAATTAGGACATTGTTAAGTTCCAGATCCTACTACCCAAAAATAGTAATTAAACATATATATATATATATATATATATATATATATATATATATATATATATATATATATATATATATATATATATATATATATATATATATATATATATATATATATATGGTACTATGGTAATTAAATAGTAATTAAACAGATATGTATATATTATGTTAATGGTACTTTGGTATCTCTCATATATTTAGCTAACTATTCTTATAGCCCTATTGGTCCTAAGATAGGCGTCCAATAATTTAAGCCGCCAATTAATTAGAACTTTCTTAAATAGAATTACCTCAAGTAATTTCAAATAGCCAATTCTCTTAGTGATTTCCTGTTATAATTTACCAAATATCTCTTCTAGGATTCATCCTAGCTTTTACTCAATCAATTCTCCCAAAACACCTTTCAATACACATAAAAGTCTACTAGCACTCTTTCAAGAGTATATTCATCACTTAGTTTATTTAGTATTAAATATTCTCTCCAAGAATATTTATACAATCTTAACTTAAATATTCGAACACTTCTACCAAGAGCGTTTATTATCTTTTAAGAAGATTTGAAACAAATCTCTAATATATTTTTCCAAGATTGATATAAATATTTCTCATTATTTAAGTCTCTTCAAAGACTTTATTATAGTCTTCTATTAATGCAATTATCATTTAATTACATCAATAATCCATCAAGCTTTCTCTTAATCAATAATTCAATGTCGTCTTTAATTTGAAGGCCAATGATTCACCCTCTTTAATAATTCCATTAATATCTAATTATATATATATATTAAATGATTCAATACCCTTTTTAACTGGGTTTCTCAAGTACCATCGACAATCATTTAGTACCTTTAAATTCAATCACCGGTATTCTTCCTTCAATCAATTATATTTAAGCCAACCTCTTAAATATAATTAAACCAAATGTGTCTTTTCAAATAATTCCATACTTTTATAATACTCTTTCCAAGAGTATTTAATACCTCTTTATTTGGTTTCAACTAAATCTTTTTTTAATATTAGTTCCAAAAATATTTATATTATTTAAGAAGATTTTCAACAAATCTCTAACATATCATGTGTGCAAATATCATTTAATGGCTTTAGATTTGAATCCAAAGTCATATAATATTTTTAGGAGTATTTAATGTAGGATTAAACCCAAACATCACATCAAATATTTAATCATTTTTCCAATATGCCACTATAATGTGGTCAAAGTATTGAGGGAGACTTATCGTTATGTTGATAACCATAATATATTTAATTGAACATCTCAAATGGCTCATTATATTGAAGACTTCATTAATTGAGAATGAAATCTTCTTTAATTGGAGATCACAATTAACTCCAAATGTCCTTTACCTATTAATTAGAATATGAGTCAGATATGTTCGTATTACTTTAGGCTAGAAGGATTGCTTATATAAACTAGACTATTGCTAGTTTTATGATCGCAATGGTCATACTTTACTTTGACCTATTTATTCAACGATCATATTTCATTAATGAATCAATTTAAATATATCCTTTTATAATCATCTATGAAATTGATCAAATTACTACCTTTGACCATGGTGTTCATCTACTTCCTTTAGACAACTTGCCATTTAATTCATATGGGTATTATTTAATTCATATTGGTGATAATCTCCCATTATAAGGTTTTTAATGAACATATGGATTTTCAAACCAACATAAGTTGAATTAAAAAATATGTTGACATTCGAAATCGACATAATCAACTAAGCATACTAACCCAAGCGCAACACGTGACATTGACCAATTAGCCTTGTCATATCAACAAACGGTGCATTATCTAATGTGTCCATCCAACCACGAACATTAAGAGAGGACTTCAAATTTCTTTTTGAACTTCATTCATTTTTTCCACATGTCTCATGTGAAATGTTGTTTGAGGGAATTGTTTTTTCGCTTACGCTTCTCGAGCATGAATGTGTCGCTCAAGGGCTGTGGTGAGGCAAGGGTCAATTAATCTCTCAGTTTTGCATTAACACACCATGATGTGACATTCCAACAAATCTTGGATATTATCCGTATATCATTTGGTAAAATTGGATCGTTGGTCTTCTTAAAATGTTAAGGAATTTAACTAGTTGTACTAATGTCGTCATTCACTTCTTAATATCACCTGATAAAACATCATAGAGCTATATCATTTTAATAATCAAGGCATTCTTAGAATCTTCGTCATTTTATCCCAAATCCTAATTCTCGATCGCTCTTAAAGAGTTGTGTTATGAATTATTTCAGCCCCAAGGTGTTAACATAGGGCCTCCTAATTACGAATGTTACAGGGATAATTATTTTTGATGCATTTCATTGAATGTAATAGTCAACTTTAATTCTTTCCAAAACTCTCGATCATTGAAGAGGGATAAACATTTTACAACGATCCCCATATTCTTCCAGGATTTTAAGTGATTAGATAGAACTATGGTACAAATCGTTTCCAATGTGGCCTAGGGTTTTCAAATGTAAGATCTCAATCCTACAAGTCCACATTGGACCATACATTTCTTACATGTCAAATTCAGTCTATTTTAGTAGGAGATCATTGCAGGGGTTTCCATGTTGCAGGGTTCAGGTATCTTAAGCATTGACTTAGTGTTTTGCTTTAGCAAATATCACCTAGTTGATTTGAAATACGACATCTATATTTGCCTTGTTTCCTAATTCTTTCGATAAATCGAGATTGTTATATCGCATTTATTGTATGTTGGGGAGTCAAAACTCCTAAATATGTCTGCATGCAAAGAGGTTAATATCCTCAAAATAGAGGGTGTGAGCTTCCACTGCAGTGCTAGTGACATCATCCTCTCTAGGGTTATAAATACATTTTAATATTCTTAGGTATCAGAATGAAACGTATTACATCATCACCACACAGTGTTATTACAACAAAGTTACTACCAAGAATTATCACCACATGGTATTTTACTTGAACTTATGTTTATATTTATTTGTCCCCCCATGGTATTACCATATATTGTACCATCACCACATAGTGGTTTTTCCACATATATATCCCGTTATTACCACATAGTGGTATGATAATGATTAAATTATCACCATATTATATATGGGTAGGACCCATATTTTTATGAACACCACATAGTGGTATTATATTTCAAAAATTTATATTCCATATCATTACTATATCATGTAATGATATTATAACTATCACGCAATGATATCATGTAATACTGCATATTATATTACCACTATTCGTAGCTATATTTAGAAATTTTTGGCCTAGAGTTTCCTCATTTTTATTGTTGAGAAAATCTACCCAATACATAAAATTCATAAACTAGCCATTAAACCAAATTAGAACCAATGGATTGTAGATCACAAAAGTTATCATAACTATAACACCTTCATAAACAATACCACTATGATTCTAATAATCTTTTCATATTCCATATTTAAAATCCAACAGATTCCAAATCAATACTTAAAACTTGTAGATCAATATATCTACCTTATCCACAAAGCATCCACAAAACTAACATAGTAATATTGTGATTCTAATATCTCATCATAAACTCCAAATAAGAAGGTCAAAGATATTTTTAATCTATAGCAAGTAGAAGAATCTATAAGCAAATCACAATATATCACCTATGTATTTTTTTACTCAAATTAGTGGTAAGAGAAGCTAGATCAAGGAAGGACATCAAATGATCTCTCCTATCATGGTGATTCTTTCGAGTTGTGATCTCCTACTAACCCTTATACAGGCTCTCCAAATGATGATCTACTTTCAAAATACATTAGACTCTTTCTTTCAACTTCAAGAAGCATTTTGATCAAGCAAATATTGGTACACTCCTTTTCATTGTTTGGTTTTTGATCCACCTAAGGGTGGAGAGCATACTCCCTAGACGATAGGATTTTTAGCAAAAAACACTTGAAAGAAAGCTCCTCGAATGCCCCTTTATCATCTCCAATGCCTTCTATTTATAGGCATTTCCAACCTCCTTCCTCATATTATTTTATTAATAAAATTGGTCAAGGTGGATGGGAATGGTCATCCTTCAATTAATTGTCCTCATTAATGCTCTTTGTGTGGTCCAACAATAACGCGACACTTCTATGAGCATTTAGTTTGGTCTTATAATATTTAGACAACTTTTTGTTAAGGATAGGGAATGAGGATCCTAGTCGTCCTCCACTACCCAATATTATATTCTAAATATTTAAATACTCAATGTGGTTCCATTAGTATTCGACACATTTCGATGAGCATATATTTAATATTATATTAGGATTAATAAAATCTATTAACCATATAAATTGTAATTAATTATTTCTAATCCTTCTAATTATTTCCTATACACCTAATACACTTAAGAATTATAG